>VXCM01006497.1:28420-49909 GCA_014773175.1 Lucifuga dentata
CACACACACACACCCACACACACAACTCCTCCCTTGTTAGTCAGTGACACTGTTGGTGAGTGTGGAGGAGCTTCAGGGACATTTGTGTATTATTGCACACACGCACACACACACACACACACACACACACACACACACACACATACACTACTGCTAAAAAGAATTTTGATGAATAGTTGAGAATCACTTGTCATTTAAGTAGTTCTTGCTGTTTTATTCAACAATGGTGTTTTTAAATTATACAGTATGAAACAAACACCAAAATGCATTTTCAGATGTTTTATTTAATATTTCAAATATTTGGGGGAAAAAAGTTTTTAAATGATAAATAACAGTATTTTAGTGAGATTTGATCTCTGCTTTGTAAATATTCAGCATCAGTTTCTAGAGCATCAGGGAATAATCTAGAATTTCCTAATAATCTCTGGAACCACATCCAGCTTCTCTACATGAATCTGGAATCATCTACAACTCATGTCAGGATTCTGGACAATTTAAATAAAATGTCTTCATTTTTTACAGCTTCTTGCTAATTATTTTAAACTTGTAGCTGCAAAATACTAACAGACATATAGAATCATTTTATACATATGAAAATGAACTAGTTAAACATGACTGGAAACATTGATTCTGTGTGAAAATCACTGGTGATTCCTAACTGAGCAGTCAGTCTATTATGTATACAGTATACTGTATATACTTTTTGTGTGTCTCATGTAAGTGCAGGTCTGTGTGTGTGCTCTATCATACATGTATGTAAGCGTATAATGCTTTCCAACCTCCAATATTAGTCATGGACAGTAGATAGCTTTATATTAACTTAATTAATTAAAAGCTCCGTCAGCTTTTCAATCTTTTCCTAAAAGTCTTTAACAGTTTTCACTCTTCCCAAACAATTAATACACCGCAACAAAGGAAAATTCATACATTTTACATGAATTAGAATGTATCTTGATTTTTAATATCATGTTCTCCTTTTGAGGACATTTTTTAATATGTCACTAACTTTCAATTTTGTTGTTGTTTTATTTCTTTTAGGGTGACAATGTCCAGGGACTGTCTATCCAGGGACTACAGATGAAAAATAGCCTTTTGGCTAATTCTGGCTCATTTACAGGAATGTTTATTAATGTGCATTGTCCCTGTCAAACAAAACATTAAACTAAATAAATAAATAAATAATAAATACATAATATATAAATAAATATAATAATAATTATAAATATAAATATATATATTTAATATAAATATAAATATCTATATTTTATATAATATAAAATAGTAATAACAACAATAATATTTATATTTGTATTAAATATTTATTTAATATAAATATAATATATAAATTTTCTCTGTTCAGCTTCTATCCAGCAATAGCTTCGGCGAGTTGCAATCACAGGCGCATTTCCCTCCGGAAATGTATTTCTAGTTACATGTTCAGCTTCATCCCTGAATGGGAGACTTCATCATTGAAAACCACCTTAAACCCTCTCAGGGCGACATACATGACAAGGATGTCGATAAAGGACGACAACGGAGCGTTCCTGGTTAGCAGATGATCGTAGCAACAAAATAGGATCAATAGAAGCGCATCCTTGTCTATGTTCTTCTCAAATGTCAATTTTTTATAATTTGAGATGTAGGAGCTGAGAGGATTGCTGGGTTTGTCCATTAGAGGAAATATTCCATTTAACAAAGCTCCATCAGTCAGCGTAACATGAAGGACCTACTTTTTAAGCAAGCCACTGCTTACGCTGACCTGCTTCTGTCTTGGTTTGTGGGTCTGTATCGAGGGACATTTCCAGCATGAGAATGGATGCAGAGCAATTATAGTCCATTGCAATTTCCCAGCAGCATGATAATGCTGATTGCTAACTGTCAATCAACTAATCACATCTTGCATATGCAGTAATTTGGCCGCATGCTTCTCTACACTTGGCAGACAAGTAAAAACCGAAAAACCAACTGTACATTTCAAAACTGTGTTCTTAGACATCAACCCTGCCACACATCTAAAAAATAAAAAGAAAGAAAAGGTGTGACCTCTTACTAACCCACCTTGTTGCTTTTGCTGCAAAAGAAATCTAGAGTGAAATATTCCTGAAAATCCACAGAGAGTTTCGTTTGTAAACGAAACTCTCTCTGGATTCTCTGGACTCTCTCTGGACTCTCTGTGGACTCTCTGTTTGTTTCCTGTGTAGTCACACTGCCATGGGACCTCATTAGGGAAAAAAATGAGTTTATCTTTTCCCTCTCTCTTTTATTGGCTTTTCTATGAGTAGTGGAGTCATATTTTGATATCTATATTCCATTAAGTTGAAGGAATTTTCACATAATGAAGGTGAACCCATTGTCTGATTTCCATATCCGAGCGGATTCAACGTTCGTTACAATAGACCGACTGAAAAGCATCTTCTAGCCGATCTGCTGGGACAATAAATCTGCTGAGAATGGGCTCATGGGAAACAAATAGCTGGATGTTTTCATTCAGAAAATGATCCAAAAAAAAAAAATGGAGCCATCTTTAATCGTGTGGTGTTTTATCTAGATGTGTATCAAGTCAATCAAATTCTTCTTTCTGTAATGGATTTTGTGTGTGAATTTCTGCTCAGAGGTCAGAGGTCATGCTTTATATTTAGTTCTGTGTATATGACAACACTTTCTCTGACAGATGCTGGAAGCGTTAAAGGACCATACCAGCCATTTTGCATGTTTAAACCTAATATATTCAATTTTCATACACATAAAGTTACTGGCAATCATTTTGCAAAGCATACTACTGGAACGGTGAATTAAAAATGTTTTTCCTACCTTCCAGACCTCCATTGGTTTCAGTTCATTCTGCTATTAAAATCAACTTGTTGATACATGAAACGCTCTTGGGATAGGTAATCCATCATCACCAACAAGATGCATATTCAGGGTTTTTTTTTTTTTAGAAGTTTTGTAATTTTAGATTTCAATTTCATCCAACTGGAGGGGGGGGAAGTAAGAAATACTTAGGTGACATCCCTGCAATAAAAAGCAAAAAGTGTGGAGTGAATGTATGCCTCCACCAGGGAATATAGTCCCAAAAGAAGACCTGTGTTTATGGAAAAATTTAAAGGACCATGACTTCATAAGGCTGTGTAACTATTAGCAGGAGAAACATGGATTTTTAAGGTGGGTGTATCACTTGAATATTTGATTTTGAAAGATTAAGAGATTTTGTAAAATATCAGAAAAGCTGAAATATGGTTTTATCCTTTGGGAAATGATTGTCAGTAACGTAACATGTATGAAAATTGAAGATATTAGGCTCAAACATGCAAAATGGGTGGTATGGTCCTTTAAATGTATCACACCCTGTGTATCAAATAGCTAAAAGCTTGTATGCCCTGAGCATTTGTCTCTGTATTATATCAATTTACAATATCCAGTAAAAACTGACATTTATTGAAGGGAAAAATGTCACCAAATATAAACTAGACGTTCACTTGGTACTATTGCTATATGGTACCCCCCCTTCCTCTCATAGTTATAGAGGCATGTGCTCAGTTCACCTGATCAGGGGTTAGGGGTCAGGTGTATCTGAGGTCCAAAAAGCCAAACTACCTGCTGCCGCGGCGTTGAACCTTCACTGATTTCAATCATTATCATTCATGCTCTCGTTCTCTCCATTGTGATCTCTGATTTCTGCCCGTCTCTCTCTGCCTTTTTCCAAACCGGTGACTTGTGAAAAAGAAAAAGACAGACAGAGATTGCACATAAACACACAGGGGGGNGGGGGGGGGGGGGGGCAGAGAGTAAAGGAAAAGTCATAGAAGGATAGAGAGAGTATCATCAATGATCTATATCTGTATCACCACAGGGCTCATACGTGGCCCAGCCGGCGGCAGGCTGAACCAATCAAAGCATGACATGCGTTCAGACTTTCTGTATCCCATGGCTACCATCTCCCAGAACCCCCTGGGCCACACAGAAGATGGAAAACAAAAAGGACGCACAAAGGCTCACAACACGTAGCACAAAGACAGCTATCTATCAAAATCTAGTTGTTTCTGTCAAACCTTGATTCTACTTTCCTTCCTTCCTTCTTTCCTTGTGAGGAGGAGGGAAAAACAGATAAATCCCCACTCGCCCACTAAGATAACCCCACAATTGAAGTGACACTTCTCTTGGCTACTATTTCATCCTCGTGCATCATCACACGTTCATCCATCACACGTTCATCCATCACGTGTTCGTCCATCACGCATTCGTCCATCACGCGTTCTGCCGCTGCTTCCTGACTGTCAGTGATGACAGACAGAAACTGCAGGAGACGCAAAGAAAATGGGAGGAAAAAAAAGAGAAAAGCCTGTCAGACAAGGGCTGTCTGGCTGTAAAGGTAAACAGGGGAGGTGGAGGAGAGGAGAGGAGAGGAGAGGAGAGGAGACAGGATGACTGAGGCAGGAAAAGAAGGAAGAAGGTTTGATGGAAAGTAATTATGTTGAGCAAAAGGTCAAGAGGTGACAAAAGACATGGAATTGTAAGAGCAAGTTGACGGGAGAAGAAGGGAGAAGTGGAAATGATGCGACAGGAAAGGAAGACGTCATGCGAAAGGTGAAATGAGGTGTAGGAAAAGAGAAAGAAGTGAAGGGAGGTGTGGGGGGAGNACGTCATGCGAAAGGTGAAATGAGGTGTAGGAAAAGAGAAAGAAGTGAAGGGAGGTGTGGGGGGAGAGGAGGTAAAGGGGCGTGTCTGATGGACCTGTTGTTATAGCAGCAGCTTCTATTGCTCCTTATGGGAAAAATGACAGGAAGTACAAAATGATTTTTATTATGCTGACTGCCAGGCACTCGTACTTGAAAATATTAAAGAAACGTGATCCTCAGGCTGAGGAGCTGCAGAAATGTGACAGGAAGAAAAGGATGGGTCAAAAGAAGAAAAAACAAAAGGGATATGCAACGGCGTGGAGCGTGATATTTTCTATGAATGAGCAGAAGTAAATGGGGAAAAAGGCGGGGCCTGAAAAAAGGGAGAAAGAGGTGTAGAAGGGAGGACGAGTTGGTGATTTAAGAGGACAAGGTTAAAAGGAGGGTTGCAGGGGTTACTGCAGAGAGGAGCAAACAGAGGGGGGGAAGAAACAAGGGAGGAGGAGGAGGAGGAGAGGATCAGCAGCAGAATGAGATGGGTGAAAAAGGCACAGAGTAATTATCGGAGCAGATCCATGGGGGCAGAGGGAGGGGGGATGGGAGAGGAAATGGGAAGTAAAGCATGGGAGAAGAGAAGAGAAGAGAAGAGAAGAGAAGAGAAGAGAAGAGAAGAGAAGAGAAGAAATAAATTACTCTATCAGTGAAAAGGGAAACAAGTGCTGAAAGGAAGAGTTAGAGACAGAAAAGCCAAGTGAAGTTAGTAAAAAGGGCGAAAGGAAAGGGAGGGATGAGGACGTTAGAGAAAGGTGAGTGAGTGTTGTGTTGCCGTGTGGCCAGGCGAGCACCCGTGGGTGTGGGAGACACACAGAATTCCTAATGAGGAAGAACAGCAAACGAGAGATGGGAAGCACTCCCGGGAATACAACAAACCTCCTGTCGACAATCCTGATCTTCCCCCTCTCCGCCCTCCTCCACACACACACACACATACACATACACACACAAATAAGCACACGCACACACATACAGTGTTGTGTGTGTGTACTAAGCAACAGGCATGCTAGTATTGGGAATCTCATTTAAGAAAAGGTCTAAACTGAATACAAACGACATGAACAAACTGGGGAAACACGTATATAAAGACTCTGAAAAGCACAGTGGGAGACACACACACACACACACACACAAAGAGCCTCATGACATACAAACACATTACCCAACCCTTTCCATATGAGACAATATGAGAGCACAGGGCCAGGTCCATTCAATAATGGTTCAAATTGAAGGAAATGGGTTCTGAAATTACATTTTCTGACGTTCTCGTTTTAAGCATGACTGGAGATTCACTTCCTGTGGGACTCAGTCAAGCGTCGCATTAATCAAATATCAGCAGACTCATCTTACAGCCATTCACAGCCCGTAATAAGCCTGAAGGGGACAAAGCCGAGGAGAAAATCATTTTGTTTGCAGTTGAGACATACATCAGGACATGTGTATTTACAGCTTTAGTTTCTGAATTTGTCTGTTGGACAGTATTTTATTTTAGAAACTCAAAGGAAATAGATTTCAAGGGTTGGACGGTGCTCTTCTCATTAATGTCTGAATTAACTGAAATAACATTTCAATGTCAGAGGGCCACAGGAAACTATAGCACTACTGCCCTCTAGTGTTCAAGCCAGGATATGCTGTATTTTAACATATCACTTAAAGGACCATACCGACCATTTTGCATGTTTGAGCCTAATATATTCAATTTTCAGACATGTAACATTATTGACAATCATTTCCCAAAGCATACTACTGGAACAGTGAATTAAAAATGTTTTTCCTACCTTCCAGACCTCCATTGGTTTCAGTTCATTCTGCTATTTAAATCAACTTGTTGATACTGTAAACATTCTTGGGATAGGTAATCCATCATCACCAACAAGACGTGTATTCAGGTTTTTTTTCGAAGTTTTCGATTTCAGTTTCATCCAATTGGAGGAGGGGAAAGTAAGAAATACTTCGGTAGACCTGTGCTTATGAAAAACTATAAAGGACCATGACTTCGTAAGGTTGTGTAACTATTAGCAGGAAAAACATGGATTTTTAAGGTGGGTGTATCACTTGAGTATTTGATTTTGAAAGATTAAGAAGTTTTGCAAAATATCAGGAAAGCTGAAATATGGTTTTATCCTTTGGGAAATGATTGTCAGTAACATTACGTGTATGAAAATTGAATATATATGACTCAAACATGCAAAGTAAGGGCATGGCATGGTCCTTTAAATTAGCACATATTTGGCAAAAAAGTTGTGTTTGGGTTATTCATACTTGTCTCACAAATCAGCTATCAGTCATTACACTTATTCTTACAGTATATAGGCTGATTATTGTGTGAATTATGCATGTGTTTGTATGTATAATTCACTTTATGTGACTTGTATTTTAGTCGTCACAACATTGATTTCATATTGACTAAACTGACACTGGGTCATTGATTATTTGCTGTTCATATTATTCTGTAATATTTCCTTGTTTTTGATTTTTGTAATTTACCTGTTTCTACACCTGTGGCTCCTATTGCATCACCTGGTCATTTGAGGAGAATCTCTCTTTGAATAGCCTCTCCTGAGGTTTCTTCTATTTTCCTTATATAATAAGTTTTTTTATGGAGTTTTTTTGTCATCTTCTCAGGCTGGATTTACACCACAAGTCTTGATGCTCAATTCTCTGATCTTTTGCCTGTATCTGATGTTTTGTTCAGCGTATTTACATTTTCTTCTTTAAGCGGCTCATATCTGATACCTGTATTTACATGCTTTGACCTTTGACCTGTAGCAGCAGGATGCAGCTATGCATGCACATATTTCTGAGATGCATGTAAAGAAAACGCTTCAATGGACTAAGATGAGAGAAGTATTTAAAATCTGATCAGCAGGTTAAAACTTTCACATGCAGAGAGAAACATCTGATATGTTGTGTGAGCGTTTATCTCTCCATCAGGACACGTATGTTCATCAGTTAATCACGGAGGAGAAGCGGGTGGAGTTGGAGTTTTGCTGCTGTAACAGGAGCCTGTTATCACACACTAACACGTCTATTTGACATAAACACACATCAGCATGTCTGATATATATAGCATGTCTTCAATTTCTGTTTACAGAGAGCGTCATCATATTGATGCTGACATCATCATATGCAGATAAAGCAGAACGTTACATAGGAGTCAGAATGGGAAGGAAATTCTGATCTGTGGATTTAGACAGCAGCATTGGTGGATATCTGATATGTATCTGATTTATTTTCACATATGCAAGAGGCCCAAAACAGATTTGAAAATATTTGATTCCATGTGGCTTTTTACCATTTACATCTTCAGGAAACGTATCCGATACATGTCACATGCCAGCAAAAGATCGGAATCAGGTCGCATGTGCATGGTCATGTAAATCCAACCTTAGAAAGCTTGGGCTGGGTCAGGAACCGCTAATGTGTGGGCCTGTAAAGCCCTTTGAGACATTCTGTGTGATCCTGGGCTACAAATAAACTTGACTTGACTACTTGAAAACATGCAATTTGTGACCATGTTTTTATTTGATTTCATTTATTTAACCTTTATTTAACCAGGAAGTCCACCTAAAATTCAGAATCACTTTTGCAAGGGAGACCACCCGGCCAAGACAGCAGCGTTACAAAAAGTTACACAAATAACAGAACAATATGACACAACACTGACAACATATGATAAAAAGGGCATTTACAGCACAAAAACAGAAAGATAAGTCAAGTCGAAGGAGATTCTGTAAAAACATACTAAGAAAAGCAGGATCAAGACGTGACAGAGCAAGCCAATATATCTCTTATAAATAACTTTCAACTAGACAGCTGAATAAGAGACTTCATTTTGAGGTCCTTTTGGAGACAATTCCATGTAATTGGGACAGAAACACCATAAAGATCTCTTTCCAGTCTCAGTACTGGTTTTAGGTTTAATCAACAGTAACCAATCATCTGACCTCAGGCAACGAGGAGCTTGATGTTTCACTTGTAGATAGCAACAAAGATAAGCTGGAACTATACCAAGAAGACCTTTAGAAATAAAAAGGTACTATTGACTGAGCCTGCATAGACAAAGAGGGCCAGTTTACCTTCTAAAATACAATAATGTACAAACTTTGATGTAAAAAGTTAACTGCATTATAGCATAATGTATTATGTCCACTAACATTTGTATTACATGTGGATCCGTAAAATACTGGAAACAATATGATTTATACGTTTATTTTGGAGGAATTGGGTTCAGAGTGTAAAGACACATCCGTGGAGACAGAATAAGCTGAATCATCAGATCTTTGAAACCAGCAGGGCATCATCCACAGTAAGAAAACTCTAAAGTTCTCATTATAATAATCAATATATGCAAGCAAGCTTTAGCTTAAAGGGCCATACCAGCCATTTTGCATGTTTTGCTAATTTTGCTAATATATTCAATTTTCATACATGTAACGTTACTGACAATCATTTCTCAAAGGATAAAACTGTATTTCAGCTTTCCTGATATTTTAAATATGCTGATACAATATGATTAATAAGTAATAGCCTATTTCATATATACCATACATTCATGTTGAGATTTAGATATGGCAAATACTGATGGACATTTAAACTTTGAAGTACTTCATATTTTGTTAATATTGTACGACACTTCCTGAAGATGTTACTGCTGTAAAATGGAAACTTGGCAGCCACAAGAGGAAGCAGTCAGAGATCTCATGCACAGACCATGATCCACTTCAGCAAAGCCTCATAATGCACCAAGGAACTCAACATTCCAAGGTCTGAAGCAGAAAGTCACAACGAAGTCAGAACATGTAGTGACCAAAAAAACAAACAATAAAAAAAAAACCTAACACTACTCTAAAACTTTCACAACAGTGGACTTTGACCTTTTTTTGAATTATTTTTAAAAGAGTCATTTATATTGTTTTGCCCTTTTTTTTTTCTTTTTTTTTTAGAACCATAAATTCCAAACAAAGGTGCGTTGTGGAGAAGGTATGAAGGTTAACAAGGAAACAAAACAATCAGAGAAAAGCTATATGGACACAGCCCAACTTAAACCTGAACCTGAGAGAGGCTTTTATAATAGAGTATTGTCTGCCTGACTTCCCTATTGGTGTATGGGTGATTCACATAGGCTACATATATTATGTGTGGACTTCACACAAATCTATAGTTAAAAGTGTTTTGGAAATGTGATCTGAATCATTATACCCATAAATACGATCAGTTACTGTAGTTTACAACAAATCTTTTCCAGGCTGAGTCTGGTCGGGACTTAATGGGCCCTGATAACAGCAGAACAGTCTGAAAATTATCATCAGTGACTCCTAATTAAATAGACGTCCAGAGAAAGCTCAATTAATAACCAGGTCATAACCTAAATGTCTCCACCACAAACCATCACACATCCTCCATCAGCTCCTCTAATGCTGCATTCAGGTGCTGTTGGGAAAATTTGTATTACAATGTAATTGATGACCAAAAGTTGCTGTATAGCCTAATGTCATGAATGTTTTAACCTTTAGCAGAAGAGTTGGATTGATAATGTGCATTGCATTATGTTACTTCATGCTGTTTTTTTTTTTTTTTTNTTTTTTTTTTTTTTTGTTTGTTTTTTGTTTTTTTTGTTTTTTTGCAGCCTATATTTAAATTAAAACATTTCAGAGAACTAGTGACCCAAAAAGAAGTGCCATAATATCTATAAAATGATTTCATTGACATAAAAAACAGAATTGCCTTTACATATAACCAAATCATCTTTAACTTGTATTTGCATGGAGATAAAATGCTAAAAAAAGAAAAAAAAAAAATCTATGTGTTCCCTGAGACCTGCTGAATTTTAACACAATTATGCATTAACAAATGTCATAATTACAGGAACTGCTCAGCAAAGTACATTAAACATATATGTTTGGAAAATTGCATTTTAAAAAATCCTGAGACAACTTTAAAGGACCAGACTGACCATTTTGCCTGTTTGAGCCTAATATATATTCAATTTTCATACGTTACATTACTGACAATCATTTAAAACCATATTTCAGCTTTCCTGATATTTTGCAAAATCTTTTAATCTTTCAAAATCAAATATTCAAGTGATACACCCACCTTAAAAATCCATGTTTCTCCTGCTAATAGTTACACAGCCTTATGAAGTCATGGTCCATGCCCCATGCTTTTTATTATGCTTAAATGCTAAAATTATGTAACTTCTTTAAAAAAAACCTGCATACTCCTCTTGTTGGTGATGATGGATTACCTATCCCAAGAACATTTCAGGTATCAACAAGTTGATTTTAATAGCATATCAAAATGAACTGAAATCAATGGTGGTCTGGAAGGTAGGAAAAACATTTTTAATTCACTGTTCCAGTAGTATGCATTGGAAAATGATTGTCAGTAATGTTACATGTATGAAAATTTAATATATTATGGCTCACACATGCAAAATGGGTGGTATGGTCCATTAAGAGATTAAAGGCATGTAAATTAACTGTAAAAAAAAAAAAAAAAAAAAAAANAAAAAAAAAAAAAAAAGTAACAACATTGAGAGTGGTGGAGTTCAGACTGGGACTTGGACTCAGTATTTCTAAAATTTTAGCTACAGCCCTGTCACATCAAGTCCAAACTGTTTATATCTGTAGGATTCATGTTTTTCTTTTTTCTTCTGCTGTAGCAAAATGTGTCTGCTACTTGGATGCTGAAATGACAACCTTGAAAACATTTTGCTTTAATTCACTCCCACGGAATCATTTGAACGTGCCACGGCGGTGTTTCAGGAAAACTGAGTTGTCAGGGAGCACGTGAAGGCATCACCATCCCTCCGCTAGTTGTGGAGGATGTAGCCGCAGCGGAGCGTAATAACGTGGAAGGCGTGAAGGTGGCAACTGATGTCCACGCAGAAGGACCGATCATGACCAGCCGGTGGCGAGTCGGTCCTCGCATCCTCCCGGGAGACTCAGACGCACGGAACACTGATGGAATGCCCCGGCGACAAGAACCGTCCAAAGAGACCGAGGACGCGGCGGAGACGGTGCGGGAGCTGCCGCGATGGATGCGGCTTTATTTCTACGGAATGCACGGCGTGACTCTGGATGTCCTGCTGTCTTCAATGCAGATGCTTTTCAGTGAACGGGACCCAAAACTGCTCGGCTTTTCCTCGCCATATCTCTGCGTGGTGCATTCGCTGACCCACTTCGCGCTGGAGAAGATCTACTCCCAGAGGAGCTGCTTCCGAGGTCGGCCTGTGGTTTTCCATTTGCTTTTCTACCCGTCTGTCTACATCGGGCTGCAGATCCTGGTCGGCAGCGTGAACGCTCTGACGGAGCAGGTGAGGACGCCTTCAGGGACCCAGCTGGCTGTGCACTACATCCTGGCTCTGTATTTCGCCCAGGTGTTTCACAGAGGGCTGTCACGGCTGCAGTACCGTCCCACCTGTCCCGCCGATCTCCACAGCGAAGCAAAGCCAGGTACCGGCGCTCACCGGGGGCCTCTCCACGGTCTCCCCGGTTTGGTGCGCTTTCTGTTTTTTGGCATGCACGGCTTTCTCGATGAGGTGCTTTTCACCTCCGTGTTTAACCTGCTGGAGAAGTCTGATCGGGCCCTCAGCGGCTACACGTCTCTGTGGTCTTTCCTGATGTACGGGAGCTGCAGCTTCGTGGTGGAGAAGCTCTACCTCCACCTGCACTTCGGCAGAGGGTGGGGGACGTGGAGGAGGCTCCCCATCTACATCTGCTTCATATACACCTGGGAGCTTTGCTGGGGTCTGGCCCTCAGACAGTTTGATGCCTGCTCCTGGGACTACTCCCACTATCCCCACAACTTCATGGGGCTCATCACGCTGCTGTACCTGCCCGGCTGGGTCTGCCTCAGCCTGTACCAGGACGTGCTGTCCAACGTCCTGCTGAGGATCAAGTGCACCAAAGATGCGAAAGATGCGGAAGGGGAGAGTGGAGGGGTCAACGGACAGCTGGAGTCCAGGAAAAAAACACTTTAGTTTGTCCTCTATTGAAGAAAACAAATCAGGCATTTTTTTATTCTAAATTATTAAGAGGATATATTCATTTACACCAATATTATACACTGTAAAGTGTGCATTTCCTCTGGAATAGCAGCTGTATGAACAGCTTCATATCTAAACTGAATTCTAAGGCAAGACCTTCTTTACCAAAGGTGTCTTACTGCGCTCATTATCTTTGTTTGTTCTCAGATAGGTCCAAAAGTGAAATTTTTTTTTTTTTTTTATGGTTAAAGACCCAAGTTTTGCCTTTCAGATGAACTTAGCATTGAAATGAGTCTGTAGCTTCCTGTAACATAAGAACATAGAGATAGAGATGGAAGTATTTCTGATGAATACAGTCATTTTGACCAGAGGAGAGTAAAGATGTTGAATTGCAGCATCTTAAATTCTCAAAAAAGCAAATCAGGTTCATGACTCTGGACTCGTTGACCTTCCTGGGTGTTCAGACATTTTCCAGTTGTGAGTTCTCTTTATGCACTAAAGGAGAAAATGAGTCATCCAGAGCTCCAGTCCTGATATTTCTGTGTCCAGATCTGTAATTACAGATCAAACAGAATAGTGACACTGATCTCCGTTAACCTGCCTGTTTTAATTCATTTAACCTACTGCCATTTTTAATCTATCTGGTGAAAAAAATAATGTATCTGTACCAGTTTTATGTCCTTCTCACAACTTTGGATGTGTGAATATTATTCACTTTTTTAATGATAACGGATAGTAGACATCCTATACTGGACATGACATGCGTTGTGGAAGGATGAATGCGAGTCAGATATTTTTTTCACATATGCACTAGCATGCTTTGACTGTAGCTCATATCTGCATGATACGGAGCCCCTGGGGACAAAAAAAAAAGCTGTTTTTTTATTTCTAAATGCTGATATTGCTGCATAAAATTCAAAGTTCAGTATTTTTACTTTAAAAAAAACGTCAAAGTGGAGTATTTTGTAAGTCAGGTCTTTAAGATAAGAACGTTCACCACTATTCGTAAGATTTAAACTCTTTTCTTTAAAATGTCGGCATTACACATTTTTAAATCAAACTCGCAATTTTAACTTGTGTACTTTTTGAATGTAAAGATCTGTGAACTGATGCATAATAACAATTACAATAGAGGAAAAACCCAGCAGCATATGTAGCAAGATGAGCTACGGCGGATAGATGTGAGATTTTACTGTGAATATTTGATGAACCAAACGTTACTTTGCTGGAGTGCCTTCATCTGCAAACCGACTCTAAGAAACAAGGCTCCTCTTCATGTATCTACTGTACTAAACCTGCAAAATGCACCACATACTTTGCTGTAAGTGACTACATGAACCCATAAACTACAGCTGAAGTAGAAACGTTTAAACTTCCAGCACTCCCAGTTTTTTTTTTTTTTTNCCCAGTTTTTTTTTTTTTGTTTTGTTTTTTTTTTAATGGGGTCCCTTTAATTGTTATTTTACAGAGCCCCTAAAGGGACGTGGGTAAAAAATATCAGTGGAAGGAAAAAAATGAGTACTTTTATGAGATAATGCATAAAGTTTTGCGAGATAACACAAAGTTTTTGAGAGATAACACACAAACTTTTGCAAGATAACACATAAATTTTGCAAGATAACGCAAATCGTTTGCGAGATAACACAAAGCTTTTGGGAGATAATGCATAAATGGTGAGATAATACATAAACTTTTTGCAGGATAATGCATAAACTTTTGTATGATAACACAAACTTTGGTGAAATAACGTATAAACTGTGAGATTACACAAACTTTTTGCAAGATAACACAAACTTTTGTGAGATAACTCATCAACTTTGGCGAGAACGCATAAATGTTTTGCGAGATAATACATAATCGTTTTGCGAGATACCACAAACTTTTGTGAGATAATGCATAAACTTTTGCAAGATAATGCATAAACTTTTTACGAGATAACGCAAATCTTTTATGCAATAATGCAAAACTTTTGGGAGATAATGCATAAACTTTTTGTGAGATAACGCAAATCTTTTATGCAATAATGCAAAACTTTTGCGAGCTAATGCAAAATCTCATAGAAGTATTACATTATCTCACAAAAACCCAAGTGGCATAGACCCAAGCACCAACTGAATGTCTTAATATTTTAGTCTGAGCTCAAAGTAAAACTTGACAAATCACTCTATTGTTGCCTAGCAATAGTGCATTAGAGCAACCCGATATACTGTCACACTTCTACTCAATGAAGGGTCAAGTTTTGCATTATCTTGCAAGACTTTTGCATTATGTTTTTCCTTTTTTTTTCTTCCTCCCATGTGCCCTCAGGGGTTCTGTATCATTTCAACGAACGAAACAGCATAAAAATAACTTAACAGAAAATCAAACATTAAATGAATTGTTATAATGTCAGATATTTCCAACAAGGTGCCATTATTTTCCAGTGTAATTTAAACAGAGACTCCACTAATTCTACACATAAAATTCATTTTATTGTTCTTAGGGAGCACCAAGCATGTGAGAATTACTGTGTAAGGTTCTGCGGCTGAAGAGAGAGAGAGAGAGAGAGAGAGAGAGATATGAGCAAAGTCAGGGAAAACTGACCTCTATGACATCACAGGGGTTACTTCCTGTTCCTTCAGACAACAAGTGCTGATGTGAGACTACAAGTTTGACAACTGTCATCTCTCCTGGACCCATTCTTCATGACTTTAAATCCATAAACCCAATCTCTGAAGAATCCCTAATTTGAAGTGAAATGTATTAAAAAAAACAAAAAAACAAAACTGAAAGCAGATGTATTATAAAGTCTGTATAAATCTAAAACATTCCTAAGAAAATGAAACAACCCTTGGAATATTTAGATAATGTGAGTATTAATGTAAGTAACAGCATATATTTTATACTTAGATTGGCATTCTGACTGGCTCATTATGTCTTCTGATAAAAAAAGCATATCAAACTATTAAAATACCTTACACTATGACCAAACAAATACTGGTAAATTCTGACAAACATCTATTCTGTAATCACCTTGTAAGGTAGCAAAACAGCATCTTGGGTTGTTTTGTGTGTGTGCATGTGTGTGTGTGTGACATAAATCCATTCATGAAGCTGCCTTTTGATTTATTCATAACCACAAATCATTCTGTTCAAATCCTGATTATCATAACATACAGTGTGCTGCTGAAGACAGGTTATCATTTTTCTGTGTTCTGCAACCACTTTATAAACGCATTTATATTATATATAACATTCATATGCATTTGTCAGGATCGGTTATCAAAACAACACTCAGTATGATATTGAGTTTTAGTATATATTGATAGGTGATAGGTGAAAAAAAAAAAAACACCAAAAACATTCACAGTTATGGATTTTTAAAATAAGAAATCTAATTTTTTTTTTAGACTGTGGGTCTTTCTGAAAGGAGCCAGACTCCATATTTAAATATACGAATAACTCAAATATCACAGGTGGTTTCATGCTGATTAACACATTTCAAACTCAATGAGAATTATCATATGTATGGCTGGTGTGGTTTCCTGCTGACCTGGCAGCTAATTTAAAAAAAAAAAAAAAAAAAAAAAAAGCTTTTTTCTGAATTATCATTCGCAAACAACAAGCAACACATATACACATCTGTGTGTGACGAAAAAAATTACACCTTGAGAATTTTCCATGGCCAAGTATTTTAATCATACTTTTGTGCTGTTAATCATTGATAATGTTTTTTTTTTTTTTTTTTTNTTTTTTTTTTTTTTTTTTACAAGCTGTGAAAGATTGGAGTGAATTATACTATTACTGATTTAAAAAAAGAAAAGAGACATGACTGATTTGCACTAAAATATACTGTATGTAGAACTGAAAATGTCATTAAATCTGAATGATTTCTGTGATCTGACTTATATATTTCTTCATTTCTTTACCATAATGTCTTCAGTATTAGTTGTGACCAAACGTGTTTTACACCAAGTGGACAAAGTATACTGTATGTATCTATATCTATATCTATCTATATATATATAATTTTTTTTTAAGTACATGAAATTGACTCAGGTCAAAGGGTTCAGGTCAAAGTTATGATCTTTACTGATATTTATTTGACCAGCTCACTTCAGTCAAGGGGAAATGTAAAGAAAATAGAGGAGACAGAATAAATATTCAGACAGCTGAGAGATTATACAACAAGAAGGAAGTAAGTGTTTGAAATATTTTGTTAAAATCCCTCCATCATGTGACAGATGTGGCATGCTGGCAGACATGGAAAATACTGCTATTTTTACTCTCATGTATAATAAGAATTTTATGATTGTCCTCTGTCGGTAATATTTTCTTGTAGGTGTGTGTTGGCACATACTTTATCTTACCTCAGGCATAAAACACGTCACAGCTAGTCCACATACACAAATAACAGATAATGTAACAGGAAATATTAACACAGAGCCTCCGGTTGTGATCCCCATACACACTGAACTGTGTTATCTCTTTCTACTTCCTTGTCCAGATATGATCAGGTGTCATCTTTGTTTTTTCTGTAATAAAAACCTTGACGTTTAATGGTTTTGTAATTTCATCTGGAAAGCTGTGGGTAAGATCCCAGTTTAATAATGCTTCCTGTTACTGTTTGTAGATGTGGAAAGTTGTCAAGGAAGTGTGTGTGTGTGCATGCAGTACTTACACATATGTTGCCGTAGCAACTCAAGACAGCCTACACAATTAAATAGAAGTGATAGTGAATTAATAAGAGGGAATTTTAACAAATGAGCAACAGAGAGTCAACTATGAACAAAATCAAGAGTTAAGAACGTGTCAGGCTCTCTCTGAGGGAGTACAACCCTGGAGATCCCTTTGATGCAACACACACGACATGACACACATTTTAACACCTACGGGACACGGCGAATACAACAGTGACTTACAGTATCTGCTGACAACGACCCAATGGGAAAAACCCTGGAAAACTGTGCAAACACTTTAGGAAAAACTCATTAGCACTTTCAGTCAGAAGTATAAGACTGACTTGCACAAACACGTTTTCACACACATGATGAGATGCAATTGTATGTGTGACAATTCTGCACTCCTTCGTCACCTGAACACCTGAAAAACCGCCAGGTTTGCAAAGCGCGATGAACGTTTCGACCTGAAGATGTCGTGACATCGCTGACTTTTGGTGTGATAAATCTGGTTGTAGAAAAAAACTGTTGACAGAAAAGAACCTAATAGGATCCGTTTTTATTAAGGATCAGGCATTTTGTGCACAATGTGTGGCTACGATTGCACTTCAGGCATGTAGCTGATACTTTGAGAGCAAAAAAATAGTGTGTTTGCTCTGAAATTTCCATTTCTTCACATTTCACCTAACAACTTACTGTCTCACAAATTGCTCCTCTGCTTCCAGCAACAGCATTGTGATGCTGGGATCCAAGGGAGTGTTAACACGGCCAATCTGCTCTGCTCTCTGATTAAAGCAGTGTGTATGTATGTATGTGCATGAAAGTGGGGGCTATTGTTTGTGCATTGTATGTGTGTAAGGGAAAGTACACACATACAGTATGTGTAATTTGTGTCAGCGAAGGTGTGGCTGTTTGCCTTGAGGATACAGATTTTACATTAATCTCATGTTAAGTAGAAAAGTGGTTATCAGTGTATGAATGCGTGATCTTAAAGGGTCATTTCACCTAAATAAAAACACATCTCTCCCCTGCGTATTAGCAATTAGCCGTATGCCTGCTTTGAATTTCTTCCATAGGTGAATGGGATTTAATTTGTGGTGCTCACATTCAGTATTGCTGTAAAACAAATTTTATCTGTATGTTGTTTTTGCTTCTGATGTGTCAGTGGAATGTGATTCTGCTCTAGATGCTCCAGTATTATTTCATCGGCTTTATGACATGCACATAACAGAGAAACACCAATGCTGTCACTTCCTGCGCATTTTCCTTTCATTTACATGTAGTCAAACTATCAGTCAAATCAGCTGACGATTCAACAAATGTCCAGTGGAACAGCATTATCACAGGCAGGTAAAACCGCTTTGCTAGGCTTTTCTAAGAGTAACCATAATTATACAGTATATGGTAGCTTTACTGACCTGGGGACAGGCTCTCTTAAGAGGCCCTCATAAAAAAATCAACATTACAGATCAATTTTCATCCCGTAACTCAAATTCATTTTCTATTCGGCGACAATATCCATTAGGAAATGACTTAAAACAGAAAAAATTTAAAAAGCTGAAACCAGGAACTGTTTGACATTTTGACTTAATAAATTACAACAATAATCAATTTTTCAAATTATTGTTGATTGCTTTTTCTTGCAATAAGCCAGTCTTAGCACTAGAGCAGTTGTTTGAATCCCTGAACAAAATTTCCTGTACTTCAAGAAAAAAAATCATCAGGTGGACATTAACCATGTTAGAACCTTCTCTTATAAGCAAGTGAATAATTCTGTAGAGAATCTGTGTAGACCAGCAAAGACTCCCTTGCATTGTCTGGATCTCAATATCCAACATTATAAATCACGACTTTCTGAAATAAAGCATAGCCCAGCAACGAATTTCCATTGCAAAAATGTAACCAAAAAGTTTGCTGGGAAGCAAAACATTCAGGTTTTCTTTTTCACCTTCTCCTTGGTGATGCTCACCTGTTGCGCGTGATCCCATATGGCTTTTTTCAGAGTGTGGGCCTTTTTGTACAGCCCTTGTTTCACATTAAAGATCAGTGCCTTGGCCAGCTCTCTGTATGTCCTGGGACGACAGTAGAGTCCTTCGTAGCACTGACAGGTAAACCTCTGACTCAGCACCTTCAGGTATGCAAAGGTCGGTCTGCCTTTAACATGGTAGCGGTTCTGGACGTACACAACCTGAAAATTGCCAGGGTTCAGGTGGAGGTAGTGGTTGGAGTTGTAATGTTTTCGGACGCAGCGGCCGTTCCCCTGGCACAGGAAGTTGCTGCAGAGCTGGGCGGCCGCTGTGACGTTGGTGATGTAAGGGTTGAGCGTGGAGGACAGGTAGGACGAGAGGGCTTCACAAGAAGCCTGGAGTAGAAGAAAGAAAAAAAATGTGTACTTAGTCTGAAACAGAACATCACAGGAAATTCAACTGCCAAACATTATGGTCATATGCAGGGCCGGCCTTCATGTTTTTGGGACCCTAGGTGACTCTGCCCCAGCTACATTTATTTCTGTAGGACTTTTAAAGGACCATACCACCCATTTTGCATGTTTGAGCCTAATATTTTCAATTTTCATACATGTTACGTTACTGACAATCATTTCCCAAAGGATAAAACCTTATTTCAGCTTTCCTGATATTTTGCAAAATCTCTTAATCTTTCAAAATCAAATATTCAAGCGATACACCCACCTTAAAAATCCATGTTTCGCCTGGTAACAGTTGTGCAAAATTATGACATCATGGTCCTTTAAATTTTTCCATAAACGCAGGTCTTCTTTTGGGACTATATTCCCTGTGGAGACATACATTCACTCTGCACTTTTTATTGCGCTTAAACGCTAAAATTACATAACTTCTAAAAAAAAACCTGAATACACGTCTTGTTGGTGATGATGGATTACCTATCGCAAAAATGTTTTATGTATCAACAAGTTGATTTTAATAGTGTACCAGGATGAACTGCAACCAATGGCGGTTTGGAAGGTAGGAAAAACATTTTTAATTCACCGTTCCAGTATTGTCAGTAACGTTACAAACATTATGTATAGTATACCAAGAATGATTGTCAGCAATGTTACATGTATGAAAATTGAATATATTAGGCTCAAACATGCAAAATGGGTGGTATGGTCCTTTAAAAACGGTAGGTACAAAGACGTGCAAAATTCAATAATATCAGGAGAAAGCTAAAGAGAATGGGTGCGTTTCAAAAAATATGCACTGATTTGTGTGTATAGAAGGAGCTACTGAAGCTTTAAAGTTACATTTTACTTTGCAACACTGGGGGGAAAATTTGGGAAAATAAGCCGGTCCTGACATTTAATTAAATTTGGATGTATAAAAGTCAATTAATTATTAGCCGCTTAAACAGAATTCATTTTATCTGAGAGAAGCAATCATTTGTAACTACAGGGAAACTAGAGTATTCCAATCACCTAACCTACATGGCTTTGGGGAGGAAATCTGAGCTGCGAGAGCTTCCTGTGAGACAGCTATTCTAATGACTGCACCACTGTAAAAGGCTCTGCTGGGATTTAGACCCAGCATCTCCTTTTTACTAGACAGGCGCTTTTAAACTCCTTAATGCACAGTTGATCCAGAACACCACTGCTAGACTTTTAACAAGATCAACAAGAACAGAGCACATCAACCCAATTTTAAAATCCTTACATTGGCTTCCAGTTAACCACAGAATAGATTATAAAATGCTTCTGCTTAATATACATCTATAAATCACTTAATGACTTTGTGCCAGAATATATCTTAGACATGCTGGAAGAGTATACGCACGAGTTCCCTGAGATCCAATCTTTTAACAGTAATAAGAGTCAGAAGTAAGCAGCATTTACCTGTCAGGCAGCACGCCACTGTTACAAACTCCATAAAGACTCACTATATGCTGCAACCTTTGGCTAAAAAACAAAAACTTTTTTTTGTTTTGTTTGTTTTTATGTGCCTTGGAATAGTTTTAAATCTATGCATTGCAGTGTTCTGCCTTTATATACTTAAAGGACCATACCACCCATTTTGCATGTTTGAGCCTAATATATTCAATTTTCATACATATTTCATTACTGACAATCATTTCCCAAAGCATACTACTGGAACGGTGAATTACAAATGTTTTTCCTACCTTCCAGACCTCCACTGGTTTCAGTTCATTCTGC
>VXCM01006498.1:8550-46618 GCA_014773175.1 Lucifuga dentata
ATTAAAATTCCACATGGTCAAATTCTCCTCTCCTCTCCTCTCCTCTCCTCTCCCCTCCTTCTCTCTCCTCTCCTCTCTTCTCCTCTGCTCTAGGCTACAGCACAGGACACTCTCTCTCCTCCAGTCTGACTGACCTGAACCACCAGCGGAACACCTCCTGCAGCAGCAGCACCTCCTGTGGATTAGCCCACCCCGCCCAGCCTCCTCCCTCCACCCCCTCTGAGCCGCACCGACAAGCCACTCCCACCAAACCGGAGAGACCTCCTCCTCCATCTGCAGCAGCTCTCATGTCCAGTCGACTCTCCAGGTAATACCTGACATGTCTGAGTCAGCTTCACCTCATCAGACTCAGCTTTAATCTGCAAAACTCATTTACACTGACATGAAATGAATTTGCCACAAAATCTCGTCGTCTTAAAATCTCTATCAGTCTCAGTCCAAAGTTAGGAATATTTGACTCAACAATTTGCACATAAAAACTTTGCTGCAAAAAGTTGGGTAAAAGCAATTTTTTGAATATTTTATTTTCATATTTTCACATTAAATCATACAAACATAAAAATCAATCCCAATGGTTCCCCCCCCCCCCCCNCCCCCCCCCAAAAAAAAAAGTAAGGTACATTATAAATGCCAACAGATTACATATGAAATTTCAGAGATTACTATCACTATAAGTAAATTACATAATTTAAATTTATTTGTAGTGTACATCAATATAATCCAAATATGGCTGCCACATCTTTACTAAAGGTGCATAACCTTCTCTCATGCAGTAGGTTATTTTTTCCACTGGAGCACAGAAGTTCATTTCATCAAACCATCTGGTAATGAAGATGGGGAATCAGACTTCCATGTTGCTGCTATACATTTTCTGGTGATACACAAAGATAATTACATGAATTTAACTTGGTAATTCTTTAAAAAAAAAAAAAAAAAAGNAAAAAAAAAAAAAAAAAAGGTCTAACAGACGCGAGATTATTAAGCAAACGAAATTCCGGGTCTGGTGGAAAAGAAAACCCAGTAATTTTGGTCAAGGTATCACATACATCATGCCAGATAGATCTAACCTTCATACATGACCAAGTACAATTCCTCTGGACTCCAAGCACTTTCTGGTTGGTTTTTGCTCCTGTCACATTTTTATCACTGTGGCTTATTTTTCACCGTAGCATCAAGTCCTGCACCTCTATGGAAGCAGCACAATCATGGCTATATGTAGGAAGAACTCAAAAATGTCTTTTGTGCAGTATAACATAGTTATAATGTCATAAATCATAAAAAAAAAAAAAAACATAAGTTCTTTGATAATTTATTTTAAAAAATTGAAAAAAGATGTCATCGATATATACATTTTTCCAAGTGCTCACAAGTGTTACCAATATTAGAAAATTTAAAAAAAAATTTTAAAAAAAGGGACTATGCATACTGAACTATTTACATTTTTACAACCTATAATCTCTATAATCAATAGGCTTAGTGTGCCTGTGCAGTCTGCATTCAGCCAATGACTCGCTGAATTGTTGTCATGTGACTGTTAAAGAACACACAGGCGCTCCAGGCTTGCTAGTTGCGGCAAAAAACGCAGAATTTGTTGCTTTTTACAGAATTTGGATTGTACAAAGGGTTTATTTTTAGCGAATTTTTAAATGAGACATTTATAATAAAGTGATTTTGAGGAAAATCACTATTTTAAGCTTAGAGTTGGTTACGTTTCCTTACAGCAGCGTAAGGCGCACATGGTTAGTTCAAGGACCGTCGGAAATTTGAAAAGCTGACAATAATTTTGATTTTTAAAGTTTCTGGCTATGACAGATGGTGTAATTTTGGCAATTGTTTAAAGAAAATGTGCCTTTCAAACCTGCCGGTGGGTTTTGGGGTCCAGAGGGGAAAAAAAGAACCTTCCTTATGCCACATTGAAAGCACATCTTGGACATCTCAGGTTTAATATTATGTTGCTTTAATGGTGTTGATGAAGAAAATTGTAGTGAATGAGTCTATATCTAGCATTAATTGTAGCTGACAAACAATTTAAAAGCAATTTTAAAATAGAAGGCAAAAGCAGCCAAACTACAATCTAAAAATAAAATACTAAACGGATTCACTGTGAAGAAGAGTGAAGTACAGTTTCACAGTCAGGTAGATTTTTCTCTCCTCCTTTTCTCCACGTCTCTTCAGCTGGTCAGCCATCGACGAAGGTGTATTTATGTCTCACGCTGTCTGCATTGTTTAACTTTAGAACGGTGTGTGTGTGTGTGTGTGTGTGTGTGAGACCGTCAGACATAGCTTCTACTGGCTTCCACACTGACTGCGTTTCCATCCCGTCTGCATCTGTGTTAAAAACCAGCCTGAAGGAAATAACTGCGTTGACACATCTGTTGCAGGGGATTTCCATGGGAGCGGAGTTTGGGGGTTCAAACAGGGCGTCAATGCAGGAATAAGTTGCGGTTTGTGGCTGAGTCAAGGTTGCAAAAACCCTAGAAAGCTGAAAGTTGCTAAAGTTGCTTTAGTTAAATATACAGGAATTCAAATGTGCTGTAATTTCATCATTTGTGGCACAAAGCCATTAAAAACAAATACTAGTTCTGAAGAATTCTCAATGTTTTTGCTGACTTTACCTCTGTCCTTCACATGCATTTCATCAATATGGCTCTCATCCACCTATCATAGCTTACCAGCTAAACTAGTGGTGCACTGTTCCTGAATCATATGACAGGTTATTATTATTGGTTTGACCATATTCACCCTCCAGTGACTTTCTGGTTTCCAGCATCGTCATGTTTGTCACCTTACATCATTTCTGAATACTGAATTGGAAACTGCAATAATGGATCTTTACAGTACTGTAATACCTAAACATTTCAAAATTACAGTACAGTACAAAACTGACACAAGTGACTTTCAAAACTTTATCTGAGCCTCCATGAAAATGTTGACATCTATATCAATTACATAAAATTTAATTAGAAATTAAATTGCATTTGATAAAACACCATCCACTATAGTGTATTTTACACTGTATTCCTTATTTGCCTAATAAGGGAAAAATGTGGATTTACACCTTTCTGTTTTACATGAAATGCCTACTGATGAGTATTGAATATTACTTATAATATTCAAATAAAAAATTAATTAAAAATAGCTTACACTGCATGTGGGGTTTACAGCGGCTCAGCTTTGTGTCCACTAATTAGCAGGAAGAAGATGACTTTGCTGTAAGAATCAGACTCTTCATTATGTGCATTAATTTT
Organism: Lucifuga dentata; assembly: GCA_014773175.1. Classification (NCBI taxonomy): domain Eukaryota; kingdom Metazoa; phylum Chordata; class Actinopteri; order Ophidiiformes; family Bythitidae; genus Lucifuga; species Lucifuga dentata. Next base: position 11,799 of record VXCM01006498.1, read on the forward strand.
TTATATATATTATCAGCAGTTTGGCTTGAACTGTACTAAACACATTCATCTACATTTCCTGCATTTCAGGTCTATTTCTACATAAACCTTTTTAAAAATCCACATATAAAGCATGTGATGATGCCTTGCCCAACAGCAGGAGAAAGAAGGACGCTGTGGAACGGCAACCCAGCTATGTGGACGACACCCGCATGGATGCAGACGACATCGTGGAGAAGATCGTCCAGAGCCAGAACTTTTCTGATGCCAGCAGCAACGAAGGTACGACCGCAGGTTTACAGGGTTTTGTTTAAGCAGAACGCGAGATCGTGTTTTGTAATAGTGTTAGGGGTCGTGATATCTGAAGGTATCTTTGTGATAATGATATTCAAGATGATAATGTAACAATGTAACTCTGAACATGTTGTCATGGTGATTTTAGAAGTAAATAATACTGCAAACTGTACCAACATANATGTAACTCTGAACATGTTGTCATGGTGATTTTAGAAGTAAATAATACTGCAAACTGTACCAACATAAGTAAAAATGAATCAGTGTAAAAGTAGTAAAAATATAAATAACTAAATCCTGTAATGTTTTAGCTTGTAAACAGTAACTCAGATTAGCTTTAGCTGCTCGTCTTCAGTCGTTATAAATAAAATGACTGATGATGTCATCAGATCTGATCTTTGGCAGGTTATGATGCTAAATAGCCTCTATGATGCTAAACTTAAATATGCTCTGAAGTCCAAACCCACCACAAGACAAGAACTCAGCTGAAGTTAGCATAACGGCTAAGCTAACATTGTTCATACATCACANCACCACAAGACAAGAACTCAGCTGAAGTTAGCATAACGGCTAAGCTAACATTGTTCATACATCACAACATGTCACCACTGATTAAAAAGTCTTGACTTTGATAATTTCACTCCACCGTTAGCTTTTTCTGCTACAGGAAGTACAGCTAGCTAACACTCCAGCTAATGCTTGATGAGTCAGCATCACTTCCTGTTTGTTTTCAAATCAGCTGATTGGCTCTCCTCCTCATGTGACTTTCTTATATTCACCAGGTGTTTCTGCTTCAGGTGGAGAAACTAATTTCTTGTATTTCCACCTTTAGCTGTTAGCCTGTTAGCTTGTAGCTGCACCATTTCAAACAACAGAAGAATTCATCAGACGCTGAGCTGCTACTGCTGGGAAAGCTTGTTTGCTGCTCATGATGCAGAACTTCATCAACACCTCATCACGCTGCAGCGTCATCAGTATTTATCATAAAAGCGATGCTGGTATTATGCTGAGGGATATGGCTCTATTTGGACAGCAGTGATGAACTCTAATCTGGACTTCCTGTTTTCCTTCAGACAGCAACCTGAGACTGTTTGTGGGTAAAGATGGGAGCACGGCCCTCAGCGGGACACAGCTAGGCAGCAGGTACGCACATGCTGAACGAGAATATTCAGCTATCTTGCTGTATGATCTAAATGATGGTGTGTCGTTGATTCTCTAGAGTAACTCCTGGTATCTTTGAGCCTGTGGTCATCGAGACTCACTGAGAGACGCTCCCATCCTCCTCCACCCACACCTGCTGTCTTAATGCTCCCATGGCACCCGACTGTCCAAACTGTATGTCTGAACTAAATAAGTCATCACTGCACACGGATTTATATTATACTACTATGATGAGATACTGAGAGGAGATATTGAAATACAGGATATAAAGGATCATAAAAGATATAGATATAAATAACAGAGAGCAGCAAAGCTGATGTTCGTGTGGCTGGCCATGTGAACCCTTTCATTCTGTGCACTTATTCAGTCTATGGATTTTAATGCTCTTGTAAACTAATCAAGAATGTGAGATTTTGTTGTGATTTATAGATTTACTTGCTTCAGCTCTTCACCACAGAGTTTTTCTTACGTTTTAGGCTCACAGCTTTACTTTACTGTGTTTTCCAGCTCTACAGATGAGCTGAACTCAGAGTTTTATCTCAGGTTTCAACAACTTATGCTGCAACAGGTTGAAAAGAGAAGTTACTCAGTGCACAGTACTGTAGATACTCTAATGGGCGCAATAAATGTGATATAGTGGCCAGAACAGCCAGCCGTGGAATTTCAGGGTCACGCATGAGGTCATGCACCACTGGAAATTAGACACAGCGTGGACGGCGTCCTCTCATAATTCTGCCATCATTTGCAGTCGTCTTGAAAGTGCAAGAACTGTGAATGCCTGGACACGTGGACAGTCGTGTCCTCATCGTGTCCGCTTTGCGTCCGCATCGTGTCTACATCGTATCCACATCATGTCTGCGTCATGTCCGCGTCGTATCCGCATCACGTCCACATCGTGTCCGTGCTAATCATTCACCAGGTCCTAATGGTTCTAGAAACAGCAGCTGATGTCAGCTTAAATCGCTGATTTATTCACAGTATTTTAGCAATTCTGTACATTTAGGGAACAACATGTTCAAATAAAATCCTTGACTTAAGTATCAGCAGCACAGTGCAAAAATACTCCATCGCAAAACTCTTTCATTTAAAAATAAACATATATATTACCAATAACATGTAAGAGGTATTCACAGTGCAGAGCCTTTAAGAGCTTAAGCGAGTATCACTGCTTAACCCTTTTTAGAACCATTTTGATTCTAAAATTTAGAATCTAAATGACTGCAGTGTAAATCTTTTGTCTTCGTTTTTATGGGTTTCCTGCTTCTCTACAGTTTTGCCAGGATAACCTGTCTCAAAAACGTAAGATAACATCAAAATGCATTGCTATCAAGCTGAAACAAATCTGCAAAGACTAGTTGAAAAGAATAGAAAAGTTTGATGAAATAGACTTAAATACTAGTACCTCAATTTTGTACTTAAGTACAGTACTTGAGTACTCGATTAAAATCCATTTCTGTTTATTTGTCCTCGAGTCAGCAGCAGCAGGAAGGACAAAACGGACTTCAACCGGAGCTCACTGCACTTTTAGCGTCACACACTTTTTATACTCCTGAGCTGCAAAACAGGATTTTATTCAATTTGTAGATTAACAGATTTTTGTTTTTCATATCAGAGATGTTTCATTGTTAACTTCCCCTGCCACTTTGTGTATGAAGCTAATGCTGATGATGTTGAGTGTTGCATTGTGGGTAAAGTGGGTAAAGTCCCACAGCTGCAGCAGCACAAAGCTCCTGTTGTGCTCAGACTTACAACGCAGCTTTACAAAAGCCCTTCACTCCCATTCAGCACCCTGTTTGTTGTTTTGCTGTGGGATGTGTGTGTGTGTGTGTGTGTGAGTGAGAGGACATCCACAAATACTTTATGTACTATATGCATGCAGGCCATGCCTTAGGTTTTAATTAATAATGGCTACAGTACTGATTAAATACTGTGTTATTATGAGGTGAATACTGGGTAGATATAGGGTGAATACTTACTGAAATACTGGATGAATTCTGGGTGAATACTGTATAAATACTGGGTTTATACTAGTTGAATGGTAAACATAGGGTAATTATTTTGCAATTACAGGATAAAATGGTTTAAAACTGGGTTAACACTGTGTTAAAGCTGTGTCGTACTTAAAGGACCATACCGGTGAGTTTGCATCTCAATAAATACTACCTACATACATGTTACATTACTGACAACCATTTTCCAAAACAAAAAACTGTATTTTAGTTGTCCTGTTATTTTGCCAAATTCCCTAATCTTTCAAAACCAAATATTCAGGGGACACACTCACCTTAAAATTCAGTCTAACCCACTAACACATCCAATTGTAGTAGGGACGGTCACTTTTAATCTCTTGATAAAAGCCGTCTTCTCCTGGGACTATATTCTCTGGTGGAGACATACATTTTCTTCTGTGCAGTTCCCTGTTGGATGAGTAAAATTAAGCAAATTTGATGAAAAATAGGAACATTTTTTTTTTTTTTTTTTTTTTTGCTTGTGATGGATTATTTATTTCAAACACCTGTCAAGTCCCTACAAGTTGATTTTTATATCATATTGGAACAAACTGGAACCAATGACTGTCTGGAAGGTAGGAAAAACAATCCTAATATTAACTGCTCCAGCAGTAGTATGTTGTGGAAAATGGTTGGCAGTGATGTAAAATGTAAGAAGGTTGAATTTATTGGGTGCAAACATGCAAACTCACCAGTATACTCCTTTACAGAGTTCTTACTGAACACTACATGCTACTGGGCTCAAAATAAGGCCAATGCTTGTGAAGCTCAAACTTTCTGTTCATGTTGTGTTCATCCTCACGTAATAAACAGCACATTAATGCTGCTCTGAGGAGCATTTCCTCACGCTGTGCAGCATGAAGACGTCAGAGCTCAGTTACAAATGACACTCTTCAGACAGTTTTAAAGGACCATACCGACGATTTTGCATGTTTGAGCCTAATATATTAAATTTTCACACACATAACGTTACTGACAATCATTTCCCAAAGCATGCTACTGGAACGGTGAATTAAAAATGTTTTTCCTACCTTCCCGACCTCCATTGGTTTCAGTTCATTCTGCTATTAAAATCAACTTGTTGATACTGTAAACGTTCTTGGGATAGGTAATCCATCATCACCAACAAGACGTGTATTCAGGTTTTTTTAGAAGTTATGTAATTTTAGTGTTTAAGCTCAATAAAAAGCGTGGAGTGAATGTATGCCTCCACCGGGGAATATAGTCCCAAAAGAAGACCTGCGTTTATGGAAAAATTTAAAGGACCGTGACTTCATAAGGCTGTGTAACTATTAGCAGGAGAAACATGGATTTTTAAGGTGGGTGTATCACTTGAATATTTGATTTTGAAAGATTAAGAGATTTAGCAAAATACCAGGAAAGCTGAAATACGATTTTATTCTTTGGAAATGATTGTCAGTAACGTAACATGTATGAAAATTGAATATATTAGGCTCAAACATACAAAATGGCTGGTATGGTCCTTTAAGCCCTGTGTTATGGTGTTATGAGCCAGAGAGATGTTTATGTTCCGTTAAACTGATACACCTTTACTGTTTTAACACTCACTTTCTTCCATGTAAATTGTACACAATTGCACAATTGTAAGCTTTAATTGTACACCAGATAGCTGTTTTTTTTTTTGGTTTTTTTTTTTTTTTAAATAAGTGGGGACATGTAAAGTACAGGTGTGAGAGGATTGGGAAGAAATCTATTGATTTAACTGCAGATTTAACATTATATTGAATTAATTTAATTGATCTCCCTGTCATTTTATTGTATCTTTGGAAAAACCACTGTCTTTTTTAAAATAGTGCATATTTATTTTATAATACTGATTATATATGCAAATCATTGACTTGTCTTGTATTTTCAGACCAGCAGGCTGGTCTATATTTTGTGTGTGAAAGTTGTGTGTGAAGAAATGGGACTAAAAGGAGAAACACTAAAGGGAATTATTGTGTTCGCGAATTATCTGCACCTGTGATTTGTTCCAGAAAAGTTTTTTTTTTTTTTTTTTTNTTTTTTTTTTTTTTTTTGGCTCTTTCACTTTGTACTTGACAATGTGTAACCTGTAATCTTATTACATGTAAACATCCAGATGCTTTTTTTGGCATCAAGTGAAAGTTTTTTTTTTCCTAAAAACTTAAAATTTAACAGAATCACTTTGGGTTGCATCCTGCATTAATAACTGTGATACTGATGTAATTTGCACAGGAAGAATGTGGTTAAGTGAATTCAGCAACAGTCCTAACTTTTGAAACGTGTCAAATTAGACTTTTAATAAATGGGAAACTCAAATTGCCAAAACTGTTGTGAATCTTTCTTATTAGCCTTATTATTTCTTATCCCTCTTTCTTATTGTTACTCAAATACAAATATATTGTTGCTTCTGTTCTAAAAAGGCACGTAATAATCTGGATTTTTCTGTCCAATAAATAACAATACATAAACAAAGTTATTGTGTTATTTATTTATTTATTTATTTATTTAAACTGTCCAAAGCCTTAAAATATTTTTATTCTACCAACTAATAATTTATTGAGTTTAATATCAAACACTTTGGTAACGCTTAATTTTTAAAAATATCAGTTTAGCCAACACTCTGCAGTATTGTTGCATATTGCATCTTGAGAGGCATATTCTGCATTACCGATATGAATGGAAGTTGTGAGTCCTCAAACTGTACAAAATAAAATTGACCCTGGCATTAGAAAAATAAAAATATCTTTTATTTTTTCCTAACACCAACCATATTTGCACACAAAATATAACCCAGTAGCTCCTATTTTAGTTTTTTAATTATTGCCAATGCATATTTATTGTAAAGGAAAGATATATTTGATGTATTTAAGTATTTGATGTATTTTTTTTTGTTTTAGATCGGATGCAATAGGTCCTTTTGTGCTGAGCTTTATCACCACAGCCTGTGACGTGCAGCTCGGCCTGTAGGGGGCAGCAGTCAGCTTCAGGCGAGACTCAGCCCCAATTTCAAGTCAAGAAGAAGACCAGCACAAACGTCAGCAAAACAATACTGTCAGAGATGGTAAGAAAGATTAAATTCATCCAATTCTACTTAAAGATATGAATTAAAGGAGGTGTGTTTGAAGCTTTAATCCGTACACTATCATTTTGAAAGCTTTAGATAGTTTTACTCTTTAACGAAGCCTGTGTTGTTAGCTCGGAGGAACACGTAGCACATTTAGCTTAGCTGCTAGTCGGTGCTAATTTAGCTTAAAGAGTTAGCTTTTCCTCTTTATATGAGTTCTGGAAAAAGGCTCCAATCTCAAACCTCTGTTCTCAAAGACAGCCAGATTCAGGAACAGCACAGCCGCAATTCCTGTTTCAAATGACTCTCAGGACTTCATTTTTAATTTATCCCCTTTAACTGTTATGATTCAGTTTTATGTCAAATTTAGCTATTCAGTTTTGCAGCTTTTAGCTGTTATCGCTAATTAGCATTTTATTGTGTCACAGGACTCACTTTTTAGATTTTTTATTATATATATGTGCAATGAATGACTGTTGTACGTTTGTGTGTTTATTTATTATGACTCACACTGAGACAAATTCTTATCAACTGTAACTTCACATGGCAATAAAGTATTGACATTTAACTTGGTTAGTGGATAAAATGATCTCCGTGACTAAAACACGGAGCGGTTCAGACAGTCGGAGTTAAAATCTGTCCTGCTGCTTGTAGCATCACATTAACCTCAAACTGTCAACAAGAAACGTCCAGTTTAACACTGATTTGCTGCGTTGTTTCGTCCCTCATTAAAGGACCATACCAACCATTTTGCTTGTTTGATCCTAATATATTCAATTTTCATACATGTTACGTTACTGACAATCATTTCCCAAAGGATAAAACCATATTTCAGCTTTCCTGATATTTTGCAAAATCTCTTAATCTTTCAAAATCAAATATTCAAGTGATACACCCACCTTAAAAATCCATGTTTCTCCTGCTAATAGTTACACAGCCTTATGAAGTCACGGTCCTTTAAATTTTTCCATAAACACAGGTCTTCTTTTGGGACTATATTCCCCGGTGGAGGCATACATTGACTCCACGCTTTTTATTGTGCTTAAACTCTAAAATTACATAACTTCTATAAAAACCTGAATACACGTCTTGTTGGTGATGATGGATTACCTATCCCAAGAACGTTTACAGTATCAACAAGTTGATTTTAATAGCAGAATGAACTGAAACCAATGGAGGTCTGGAAGGTAGGAAAAACATTTTTAATTCACCGTTCCAGTAGTATGCTTTGAGAAATGATTGTCAGGAACGTTACACGTATGAAAATTGAATATTAGGTTCAAACATGCAAAATGGGTGGTATGGTCCACCTGCTGACAGGCTCTTGTGACAGAAGCAACAAGCTTTTACTGTTTCAGGAAAAGAAATGGCTCATTTCTGTGTATCTTCTCATGTAGCATCTTAAAAATTGCACATTGGCCTGCTGAGAAATTTTACACTGAATGTATGAGCATGGTTGGCTGGGTTCGTTTAAGAGAACATGATGTTGCTTTCAGTCTCATTATATATCTAATTCACTAGTGTGAGTCTTAATAAATTAGGGATAAACTTGCTAGTTTCTTGGTTGTGCATGTAATCTATAACAAACAGCAAATCTCTTGCTGAGGTGAATGTTCCTTGTTTTTAGGCGACTGGAGTGGACCAGGCAGCTGGTATGAGTCTCGTCATCCTCAGCCTCCTACTCTTTACATATTACTCTGTCTGGGTCATCGTTTTGGTATGTATATATTCATGTCTACTTTAACACGAGACTCTGCTGTGTAACAATGAAGGGTTTTTTTAATGCAGGTTTTCTGTGTTGGTTAGGTAACTATGTTGTTTATCTCAATCAGCATGCTGTACTCCAATTAAAATATAAAAAATATTTAATTGTCAATATGGAAAGTTTTGGACATTTTATGGAAATGTCTCTTCTATTTAAGATCTGGTATACCAGATCTAGCATACCAGAATGAACTGAACCCAATGGAGGTCTGGAAGGTAGGAAAAACACTTTTAATTCACCGTTCCAGTAGTATGCTTTAGGAAATGATTGTCAGTAACGTTACATGTATGAAAACNTTTTAATTCACCGTTCCAGTAGTATGCTTTAGGAAATGATTGTCAGTAACGTTACATGTATGAAAACTGACTAAATTAGGCTCAAACATGCAAAGTGGCCAGTATGGTCTTTCAAGGCATACATATGGATGGAATTAGTAGGAGTTAGAGTCCAGCAGGACTGAAGTGTTTTTAATAGCATACCAGATCTTAAATAGAAGACACATTTCCATAAAATGTCCAAAACTTTCCATATTGAAAATTAAGTTTATTAGGTGTTTACTTAATCATCCAGAAGAATGCAGAGCAACATTAGCACTCTATTGAAGCTGTGTTTTTCTGGAAATCTATTCAAAAAAAGCTTCCAAATACACGTTTTCCTTTACAATCAAATCCTTGTTGGCTCTGTTATGTTAGCTTATGGTATGCTAACACCAGCTGAAAGTCAGACTGTTAGCCAAAGTGCTAAACTGCTAATGTGCCTGAAGTCATGTGGGAAGAAGCGGTGAGTCAGCATGAGACAGAAGCTGACACTCTGCTCGTACTCAGGACAAACGAATCAAATCCCAGTTTTCCTTTAGAACAGACATGTGAAACATCTGTTAGCGTGTAGCATGGCAACACTGGACCAGTTCTGCTAGACAATAGCAGATAAATGTGAAACATCTGTTAGCGTGTAGCATGGCAACACTGGACCAGTTCTGCTAGACAATAGCAGATAGTACTCACCTAATTCAATCTGTGGGTGCATTCCAAATCCCTTAATTGCACCTTTGTTATGTTTTTTTCACATCTTAGTTCCTCCTTCTTAAAGGACCATACCACCCATTTTGCATGTTTGAGCCTAATATATTCAATTTTCATACACATAACATTACTGACAATCATTTCCCAAAGCATACTACTGGAACGGCGAATTAAAAATGTTTTTCCTACCTTCCAGACCTCCACTGATTTCAGTTCATTCTGCTAAAACATTCTTAGGATAGGTAATCCATCATCACCAACAAGACGTGTATTCAGGTGTTTTTTAGAAGTTATGTAATTTTAGCATTTAAGGAGTGGAGTGTTCTGTAAATGTTTCCTGTAGTCAGTTCTTCATTACAGCACTTGAATGCACCACTGTCAACCAAGATTAATTATTTCCCACAAAAAAAAAAAAATTGTTGTTTGGAAATGGTTCAGCTACAAGCTAACTGGCTAACAGCTAAAGATGGAAACACAACAAATTAGTTTCTCCATCTGAAGCAGAAACACCTGGTGAATACCAAGAAAGTCACATGAGGAGGAGAGCCAATCAGATGATTTGAGACAAAAACAAACAGGAAGAGATGCTGACTCATCAAGCATAGGTGGAGCGTTAGCAAGCTGTACTTCCTGTGACAGAACAAGCTAACAGAATGAATGGAGTGATCTGAAAATGCTTCCTGTTGTCAGTTCTTCACCACACTTGACTGCACCAGTAAGAAGCATTTGTAGATCACTCTGTGTTTTTTATTGAGCTTTAACACTAAAATTACATAACTTCTAAAGAAACCTGAATACACATCTTGTTGGTGATGATGGATTACCTATCCCAAGAACGTTTACAGTATCAACAAGTTGATTTTAATAGAGAATGAACTGAAACCAATGGAGGTCTGGAAGGTAGGAAAAACATTTTTAATTCACCGTTCCAGTAGTATGCTTTGGGAAATGATTGTCAGTAACGTTACATGGATGAAAATTGAATATATTAGGCTCAAACATGCAAAATGGGTGGAATGGTCCTTTAAGGGCACTGGAGTTTTTACAAAGTTTGGACTTTGACCTTAATATTGTACAGTCTCTCAAAACATATTTCAAATGCTAATACGATTTGTGATTTTTTTTTTTATTTTTATTTTTTTACCACATTTGTAAATTAAAATGTAATCTGATTTATTATTTTTTCCAGCCCTTTGTAGACAGTGATCATGTACTGCACAAGTATTTTCTTCCACGGGAGTACTCAGTTATTCTGCCTGGCATCGCAGCAGTCGTACTGCTCCTCTGTATCGGTGAGTATCAGTGTTCAATAGTACATGCTAAAGCTCTAAAAACTGACAAGAATTTGCCTGAGTGTCACTCAAACTGACAAAGTAGGAAGATGAAATCTGCAACACATCTAACAGTACAGGCCCACAAATTAAAAATCATATAACAGCCAACTTACATAAAAGCACAGTTCAGAATAGTAAAAGTACTGAGTAAAATGATTATACACGAATAAACATATAGACTAATAAAAAATGTACACAGCTTCTCAAAATCCAGAATAAAAATGCAGCTTAAATACACTTAAATACCAGCACAAGTTTCAGTAAATATAAGAGAACTATATAATATTGCACCGAGTACACTTGATAAAAAAGCATCTGTAAATTCTACTGTTTACACAGTTTGAAGCTCCTTTCAGACATGCAGCTCGTGCTGTTAATTAGGATCATACCATGTTTGAGCCTGTTATACAGGAGTACTTATGTCACCAGGATGAAATCGGCATTATTTCAGATTTTGGGTGGTGCCCGACCTCAGGAGCAGTGGGAAAACGACATTCTTCTCATATCTGAATTCCCTGTTTTATTGGTCTCTGAAGTCCTGTTTATTACCTCATGTGACATGTAATAACTGCGGAGGTCGTCCGAATCCCGGTCAAATCTGCCATGTTTATACTTGAAGTACAAATTCCACCAGAAATTACCTAGAGAGGTCATACTTGTCTCAAGCTAGTCGGTGTCTTTGTAATCGGGGTCAGTTTTTTTTTTTCTTTATTTTGGACATTGTGCCTGATGTTGGGGGTANTCTTTGTAATCGGGGTCAGTTTTTTTTTTTCTTTATTTTGGACATTGTGCCTGATGTTGGGGGTAATTCCTAAATCACATGACGTCTCATGATGTCACATGATGACTCGTCCCATCATAATAACATGTAAGAGCTCTTCATATGGAATTATTCCATCATAAATACGCAGGTGGGACTTACCAATCAGAAAAAAATCAATTTTAGATCTTTAAATCAATCTTAGTTCTTTTGTATAAAATATACTGTATGTATTCTATACATATATACTTTATATAAAGGAACTAAGATTATATAAAATATATGTATTGTATACATATATACTTATACAGAGGAATTACGATTATACAGTATATGTATTCTATACATATATATTTTATACAAAGGAACTAAGATTGTATAACATATATGTGTTCTGTGTCCTCTTACCTGTAGACATGCGGTCTCCACATGTAATCATAAAGGCTCAGTGAACGACCTGTTTAAGTTTCACGATGTACCAAATACTTCACGTAACCATAAACTATCAGCAGCTCCCACACAACATGGCACCTTCCTTTTCTGTAACCTTGAATGGATAGTTCATAAGACAAATGTTTCTCCAGGAGTTTTTATTCAACAATACATTTCCACGCCTTTGCTCACTTAAAGTAGTTCAACTTCTGCCGATTGAACTTTTTCAACTAAACATTGTGTTCCTGACTTTGTTGTGTAACGTGTTATAATTGAAGTATGAGAACATAAGATACGTTACATGAATCATGAGACTCACTTCATGGACTTTGCATCTGTTTCATGTCTAACAACAGTTTTCTGCTCCACAGGCGCCTTTGCTATGGTCGTCATGTGGAAGAATCACAAACCGAAGAAAGTGGACTGATGCAGGATGTTAGAGATGCTTCCTGGAGTGGAACCTGGAAAATGAGCTTTGACTGTATTGAATCCTCTGCAAGACCAACAGCCATCTTCATTTCAGAAAAACCAAAAACCTACCTACAGCACATTTGCTAACAAATCTTCTGCAACAGCTGAAAGTTATGTAACAAAATTCCAATATTTGCAAAAAATTTCCCCAGAAATTTTGAAAATCCTCTGTTTTCAAGGTGTTTGGATGTGACAAATGTAAATCTGCTATTTTAAAGCGGTCCATACGTTCAGACGATGCTCGGTGAGTCACGTTCGCCCAGAGGAGCACAGGATGATCACTAGTGCTGTGAGGTCAACGTGTGGATTTGTTGTCTTGTAGGAAATAGGTAGAATTCACATGGATTATGAAGGAACGGCTCCTGGAGTTCCACAGCATATTTTACAGCTGTGGAGTTGTGAGTTCATACCAGCGTAATATTCAGTCAGTTTGGGAAACTTTGCTGACAGGAACACTTTAAAGGACCATACCTGCCATTTTGCATGTTTGAGCCTAATATATTCAATTTTCATACATGTTACGTTACTGACAATCATTTCCCAAAGGATAAAACCATATTTCAGCTTTCCTGATATTTTGCAAAATCTCTTAATCTTTCAAAATCAAATATTCAAGTGATACACCCACCTTAAAAATCCATGTTTCTCCTGCTAATAGTTACACAGCCTTATGAAGTCACGGTCCTTTAAATTTTTCCATAAACGCAGGTCTTCTTTTGGGACTATATTCCCCGGTGGAGGCATACATTCACTCCACGCTTTTTATTGAGCTTAAACACTAAAATTACATAACTTCTAAAAAAACCTGAATACACGTCTTGTTGGTGATGATGGATTACCTATCCCAAGAACGTTTACAGTATCAACAAGTTGATTTTAATAGCAGAATGAACTGAAACCAATGGAGGTCTGGAAGGTAGGAAAAACATTTTTAATTCACCGTTCCAGTAGTATGCTTTGGGAAATGATTGTCAGTAACGTTGTGTATGAAAATTGAATATATTAGGCTCAAATATGCAAAATAGATGGTATGGTCCTTTAAATAGAAATGATGCACGTTTCTGCAGGCTAAATGTAACAGACATCTGGATGAAAATGAGTAGATGTACTTTTGAGTATGTAATTAATACTAAGTGTGGGTGTGGGTGGGTGGGTGGCGGGGAGGAAATTTAAGGAAAAATGGGTGTTAACGCTGCAAATGTTTTTATAATGTTTATGTTATTGTGAATTATGTATTTCCTGTGGAAGAAACCTTATGGCTGCAGTGTGTATTACAAAGGGTCAGAGGTCATTCTATCCAAAATTCAATAAAATGTCTTGGGGGTTTTGTATTTGTGTGTTATGTAGCTGAATGTTTGTAGCTCTGCATACAGCGGCAGCAGTAGTTACTGTAGCATTTCTTGCAGTAAATGAAGTAGTATCACAGGTGATAGTAAAGCTGTGATCTGTTGTACTCAGACCTCAGAAAAAAGTGCAAAAGTCATTCAACTGAGAATTCCTAGTTGGAAACTCGGATTCACACCGTACTGACTTCCCTTTGCATTTTGTAGTTGTTTGCTGATTTTACTTGATATGTAGCTTTTGTGTTGTGAGAAGATTTTGTAACAACTTTATTTAAATCTGTAAAGTAGTTTGGTTGATTCAAGCCGTGCCTGTATGAGCTTGCTGTGGGCATCCATGTTTTTCTGAGCAGATGCACTGGAACACATTTCAGATCAGAACGTAGGAGTTCCAACCTGGAACTTTGTGAGTTGCGAGCAATAATAATACTAATAATAAACTTTATTTATATAGCACTTCTCAAAACATAAGTTACAAAGTGCTTCACAAAGAAAGAAAAACAAACATTAATCGCCAAGTTCACACCAACACGTAGTCTGAGCAAGAATCCAGACACACAAAGTACATTACAGAAGTCATGACAGAAATTACATTACAGAAAGTCATCAAGATACATCATGATAATCATGAGCACATGCAGTCCAAAAACAATTTAAAAAAGATAAAATAAATAAGATAAAAAGCAGGCAAAGCTATTAAAAATGACTAAGGTACACATTAAAGACAAACCGTAGCTTAAACATCTGCTCTGCAAACCTTTACAGAGATCCACCTGGATTTCACTTATGGATACTGACCAAGATTACATAAAAGCCTGTTTATATAAATATGTTTTTACCAATTTCTTAAAATGCTGCAATGACTCAACTGAGCGGATACTAAGGGGACACTGGTTCCACAGTGTTGGAGCAACGACACTAAACGCACGAATCGCAGCATAAGAGCAGTCGTAGTATCCACAGAGTTCATGACACATGGACTTGTAAGACACTAAGTAGAAGTAAGAGAACATGGATGGTTTAGCTTTGTTCTGTCAGACCAAAAGAAAATACATTTTAACTTTTATGAGCTATTTTCCTTTTCAAAATAGCTACTGCATTGTCAGTGTTAGAAGTTTAACCTGTTGCAGTCTGTATGCTGATGCTCATTGATTTAAAGGACCATACCAGTCATTTTGCATGTTTGAGCCTAATATATTCAATTTTCATACACATAACGTNGGACCATACCAGTCATTTTGCATGTTTGAGCCTAATATATTCAATTTTCATACACATAACGTTACTATCATATCCCAAAACATACTACTGGAACGGTGAATTAAGAATGTTTTTCCTACCTTCCAGACCTTTATTGGTTTCAGTTCATTCTGGTACGCTATTAAAATCAACTTGATATTAAAATGTTCTTGGGATGGGTAATCTCATTGCCAACAAGACATGTATTCAGGTTTTTTTTAGAAGTTATGTAATTTTTATTTTTATTATGTAATTTTTCCATAAACGCAGGTCTTATTTTGGGACTATATTCCCCGGTAAAGGCATACATTCACTCCATACATTCACTTCGCTTTTTATTGAGCTTATATGCTAAAATTTAACTTCTAAAAAGACCTGAATACACGTCTTGTTGGTGATGATGGATTACCTATCCCAAGAACGTTTACAGTATCAACAAGTTGATTTTAATAGCAGAATGAACTGAAACCAATGGAGGTCTGGAAGGTAGGAAAAACATTTTTAATTCACCGTTCCAGTAGTATGCTTTGGGAAATGATTGTCAGTAACGTTACATGTATGAAAATTGAATATATTAGGCTCAAACATACAAAATGGATGGTATGGTCCTTTAAACAAACAAATTATTACAAATAATAACAAAGTTGTATTACAAATTTCACTTTATGTTGTAGTAGCAGTATTGCCACCAGTAGCAGTAAGAAGCTAAAGGTTAAATCTGCTGCTCGGTCCTGTGCGCGCAAACACGCGTTACACAAACCGGACTAAAGGCGGTGTCAGAGTGACGTCAACCCTCCGAACTCCATCCAGTTCAGGCGTTGTGCGTAATGCGCACGTTGCGCACAGAGGGAGGGAGAGAGAGAGAGAGAGCTGCAGGGTGTGACCCGCTGGTGTGCGCATACACACACACACACACACACACACACACACTTCTCTGTGTGTCCATGAGCCGCATCACCGAGGTAAGAACACGCGTTCATCCAGCATCTTTTGTAGCCTGAGAAGACAAGTTCAGGGCAAAAAAAAAAAAATATGCAGAAAAATACAGTTGGATTGTTCAGGTTGTGGTTCGATATTTTTGGCATGGGTCAGTGGTTGGTTATATTTAAAAATAAAAATGACATGGTTCCTACATACATAAATGAGGTGAGGAACTCTAAGGCTTTAATTCCAGAAAGTCCATGTCCTCACGCAGCAGCACCGGGATATTTGTGTGTTTAATAATAATTATCATCATGATAAGAGAGTTCAGCATTGTGATGGAACGTTTTAGCTCCGGTGCAAATTCTGCTTGGTCAGCCAAACAGAACCTCATGCTCTGCGTGTCACTGCGTGGGATCATCACGGGACAACAGGATCGGGTCCGAAGGTATTTTGATATCATTATTAGCAGAGATAGGAGATTAGATTAGGAGAAAGTTCATATTTAGCACATACAGCTAAACTACACTAAAAACATACTTTTCTGCTGCAAAATGCTCAGACAAACACATTTATAGTGCATAATAGTGATACTGGAGCTAAACGCACATCAGCCAACAGTGATAAAAAGTTAATGACATGACGTCATCAGAAAACATAATAATAATAATAATAATAATAATAATAATAATAGTTACATTATGTTAAATGCATTAATTAAAAAATAATATCCAGGCAGCATTTGATGTGATAGTTTGATATGGACCTTTAGGTTGTTATGTGGACCTTTAGGTGTTTATGTGGACCTGTGGGTGTTTATGTGGACCTGTAGATGTTTATGTGGACCTGTAGGCGTTTATGTGGACCTGTAGGCATTTATGTGGACCTTTAGGTGTTTATATGGACCTGTAGGTGTTTATGTGGACCTGTAGGTGTTTATGTAGACCTTTAGGTGTTTATGTAGACCTGTGGACCTGTAGGTGTTTATGTAGACCTGTAGGTGTTTATGTGGACCTGTAGATGTTTATGTAGACCTGTAGGTGTTTATGTGGACCTGTAGGTGTTTATGTAGACCTGTAGATGTTTATGTGGACCTGTAGGCGTTTATGTGGACCTGTAGGCGTTTATGTGGACCTGTAGGTGTTTATGTAGACCTGTAGATGTTTATGTGGACCTGTAGATGTTTATGTAGACCTGTAGGTGTTTATGTAGACCTGTAGATGTTTATGTGGACCTGTAGATGTTTATGTAGACCTGTAGGTGTTTATGTAGACCTGTAGATGTTTATGTGGACCTGTAGATGTTTATGTGGACCTGTAGGTGTTTATGTAGACCTGTAGGTGTTTATGTGGACCTGTGGGAGTTTACTGCTGTTAACAGGAAACATGCTGGTTATTTACTCAGACCGAATGTCAAACTGTCAGGTAGATATCACTTTATGGAATTATGAAAAATAATTTGTCTGGATGAGACAGAACGTAGCATGAATTCTCCCTCACATACAGGATACGACAAAGTTTCTCAGTCAGATAATATGCAGAGAGTTTCCACAGTGTGTTATCACTAACATCATTTTTATAGTGATATTTTACCTAAAATGTGTAGATGGGGTTGCACATCATTTTTTAGTCCGGTAGTAAAATGGCATCAATCGGTGTCTCCCTCCTCTCCCACTGGAGGCGTCGTGTCGCAACTCAACACACCAGCACCAATGGTGACACCCCCAGGGTCCTGATGACGTTTGGGTAAACCTGCCCCTTGGTGGAACTGTGTTTCTGGTTGATATGCTGTATCAGCTGTATTCACCAACCACATCTATCTTTAATGTGCATCTAATATCATGCAGATGAATAGAGAGATTCTCCCAGAGCTCTAAAGGTAATAGTGGTTATTTGGATTGAAGACTGTCCTGGTTGAAGTCAGCTGCTGGGGCTTGCTGGGGTCAGTGAGGGAGGTCACCAGAGCATCAACAGCGTTTGATGCTCTGGGTTCCCTGCAGGATGTGATACATCACAAACCATCAAACTGCTTATTAATGTCAGAGCAGGTTTATATGTCTTTGCTTGTTTGTCTTTATTTGTTTATGAGTTTCACTCGTGATGACAGACAGAAATCATTATTTATAAATCATGGTAGACTCATCCTTCAAATAGTGGTGGTCATGGTCCACATACACTCTCTCTCACACACACTCGCATATACACACACATACAGTATATACACAAAAATGCAACCTGTCTGTTGTAACATTAATATGTATGTAAATCTTTCATGGTGTGTACCTGTTGCTGCTCACACTAGAATTATATAAGCAGACAGGTTTGAAAGAAAAAAAATCAATAGGTGTCTTCATGAGAATGATGATTTCTGTAGAACTACAGACAGCATTTTCCCTTTCTGCTAGGGGATATCACAGATCAGAACAGAGAGTCTCATTCTGGACATGCCGGTAATGTGCAGAGGACACTGTAAATTGTTGTCAGGGTCAAAGTGAATTTGCATGATCTGCTGCTGAGGAAATGCAACAAAGCCAGTCTGTGTCTCAGGCTGCCTCTGTAGAGGCTGGTGTGTTGGGGCAAATTTTGCATATCTGTGACACATACTTCTGTTGTTATTGGTTTATTATCACAAGCCACCAAAATGGAAATGGTCACATAATGTTAATAATCTTCAGTCTTTGTTAATTAAGGATGTTAAGTAGCATTTGACCTACATTATGAACATAAAACCTGTTGAATTTCATCATCAGGAACAGACAACAGGATTGCTTTAGGTGTCCAAGCTCCACCTGGTAAGATTTCTCCATAAAACTGTTATTAATAGTCAAAATAAGTCAAGTCAAGTTTATTTGTATAGCCCAGTTTCACATACAATGGTTTAAAGGGCTTTACAAACTCACACATTAATGGTTCCCGACCAGTCCAAGCTCTCTAAGAAGACGATGAAAAAATCCCTAAAAAAAAAAAAAAAANAAAAAAAAAAAAAAGAAAAGAAAACTTATTATACAATGAAAAAATGGAAGTAACCATGGGAGAGGCAATTCAAAGAGAGATTCCCTCTCCTCAAACGACCGGGTGTGCAACAGGAGCCACAGATGGTGGAAGCAGGCATACAAAAAAGACCTAAAAACAATTAGGCATTAAAATATACATGAAAGTTAAAGCAGCAAACAAGAAAAAAATCATCTCAAAAATAAAATAATGCAAATATAAGATAAAGAATAAAATAGCTCATAGAATAAAAAAGGATAAAATGCATGGATGAAATGTGACTTGGGTTGAAAAAATTTGAATTTGCTGCATGTCCTGGACCTGGACTCAGCACTGTCCTGTTCTGCTGGCTAGTGGACAGTCCAGGTGGTTAATGGCTGTACTGGTCAAGATGACAAAGAGAGAATCATCAGGAGTGAGTCGAAGTTTTAAACACCCAGGAAAATAATCTCAAAGGTGCTACATGGCAACATGACACATATACCATATGTATGATGTACACACGTGACGGAAAATTATGGATGAGAAAATGGTAGAAGGGACATTTATTGATGAACTGAGTCTCTGAGGGAATACTTTCTCTCTGGATCTGAACAGATTTTGCCTTCATTGACCTCAAAGAGTCTAAACATCTATAACCTCATTATTATTGTAGAATTTAACAGAATTTTTTGGGGGGCAGCGCACAGCCTGAGAGCCTCAACTCAGGGCAAAGCCCCTGTTACTCTTTCTCCCACGCATCCAAGAGCTTCTCTAACATTTTCTCGTGTCTGATGTGTGTTTGCTTACCTCTCCAGATTGATTGCATTTCTTATCTTAAGCTAGTGTTATTTAATGTTATTAGTAGAAATGATATCTTCTAAATAACTAATGTTATTTAATGTTATTTAGTAGAAATGATAGGATCTCTAACATGGTTAATTTCACATGTAAACACATCACTTTAATGTAATTCTAATGTGTGTGTGTGTGTGTGTAGCTGTCATAATGTGTCACGTCAACCAGGAGTTAACACACACACATTGATCCTGTCCACATCAGTCTAGGTTTTTATTTGAGGTTTTTCATCATTCATAGTAAATTTTAATCTACAAGCAGTAAATCAACATATCGGAGCTTTCCTTTGATAACGCAGTGAAGACAATTATGGAATTTCTCCAGGATCCTGGATCTAAGTCATTACTTTCCTGTACTTCTGAACTCCTGCATTATGAACAGTTTATTTAGAATTTATATCTTAGAACTAGAAGTGGGTGATACCGCCTTAAAATAATATCATGATATCTTATGGTATTGTTGTGATAACAGTATTCAAGACAATATGAACAATCTTGTATTGGTGTAATATTAGCAAATAAAATGATGATATCATCAGTTGATCTTTGGCAGGTTATGATTTTCCCTCCAGAGCTAAGTAGCCTCTATGACGCTAAAGTTAAATACGCGCTGAAGTCCAAATCCACCATAAGCCAAGAACTCTGCTGAAGTTAGCATAGCGGCTAAGCTAACATTGTTCATAGATCACAACAAGTCACTAGTGAAAAAAAGTCTCTGCTTCACTAATTTCACTCCACCATTAGCTTTTTTTCTAAGGAAGTGCAGCTAGCTAACACTCCAGCTATGCTTGAGCATCACTTCCCGTTTGTTTTGCATATCAAATCATCTGATTGGCTCTCCTCCTCATGTGACTTTCTTGGTATTCACTAGGTGTTTCTGCTTCAGGTGGAGAAACTAATTTGTTGTATTTCCATCTTTAGCTGTTAGCCTGTTAGCTTGTAGCTGAACCATTTCAAATAGATATAGCTCCCTTTTTAAAGACCATACCAGTGATCGTGCATGTTTGAGCATACAACCTGCATACATGTTACGTTACTGACAATTTCCCAAACATAAAACCATATTTTTGTTTCCCTGTCATTTTTTTCAAATCCCACAAACTTTCAAAATTAAATGTTCAGGTGATACATCCACCTTAAAATTCAGTGTGCCTTCTAAAACTTTGGCACGATTGTAGAAGGGATGCTCATTTTAATTTCTCAGTAAAAGCCATCTTTTCCTGGGACTATATTTCTTGGTGGAGAGATACCTTGTCTTCTGTGCAGCTCTGAGTTGGATCAGTTAAAGTTTGCTGTGATGGATTACGTATCTCAAAGACGCTTCAACCAATGACAGTCTGGAAAGTAGGAAAAACAATTCTGAAATTTACTGCTAGAGTAGTATGTTTTGGGAAATGGTTGTCACATGTATGTGGATTAATGTATTGGGCTCAAACATGAACGATCGCCTGTATGTTCCTTTAAGAACTAATTCATCCTGTGCTGACCCACTACTTTTGTTTATCTCTTCTTGTTGTGCATGATGTAAAAATTCATCAAGACGTCATCACATCCCAAAATTGACAATATCGTGATATAACAAATTTGTATCATATAAAAAAATTATACCAATATTAACATGAAGGATACGATATGGCTCTAACTGTGCCATATCACGGTTATTAATGTACTAACCGTGCATTAGTACAGAGTGTGTGGCACAGATAGTGTGTTATGTTACAGACCCAAAAAAACAGCAGATACAAAGAGAAGTCCTTAAAGATGTGTTCAAACTCAGCAGCCACAACACTCAAGCAATCAAACAGGAGTCTATAAGTAGACAGGAAGCTTTTGAGCATGTAGCTACAAACAGAAGAGCTCAAACACAAGGAGTGTTACAGTATGCTTGTTGCTATGGAACTATCTAATTAGTTTATGAGCCACATCAGCTTTTCAACAAACATCTCTCTCCAAGGTATATTCCATTTGACTTCCAGCTACATCTGCTGTGAGAGAAGAAAATCAAATGATGTACAGATCCAAAGGGTGAGTCTCGGAATCATTTGAGCCTTTGTTTTAGGCTCGTAAATCACCAAGTCTGCCTCTGGACTCCAAAGACCTTCAATGCCAAGAAATTTCATTTATTTACTTAGTTTTACAGGTAACGTCTACTTTAATTAACATCACACATGACCATGGTGTAAATGTATCAGATTTAACCAAAAGAAGGCTAATTTTCATCCGCAGTCCCAACATTCAGCTCAATCAGCTTGATTCTGATTTGTGCTCTAGAAGCATTTTGGCTTTTCTCCACAGCCTCAGAAATGAAGCTGACATTTTGATGTGGGCTGTTATCACATGTCTCCTCTGGATGAAACCAAAGGTTTGCCTTTTACTGTGTTCTTCTGTGCTCATTGTAGACGTAACTGAAATATGAGCATATGAAATCAAAGAAGTGGCGGTTTGAAGAACAGCATAATATGTTTTTCTATTAACCATACCACAGCTGATGAAGCTGTCAGGCTTTTGTGTTGGTCTCCATAGTTACCCTTTAAGACTCGACTGACACTGATCTTTTGTGTTTCACACAGCAGCACGTCTCTCAGGGACCTGAGCTCTTTCTACTCTTCACGTCTGTTTGCCGGAGCTTTAAACCCTCCTCTGCTCTCACTGTTTAGTGTTAAGTGACCGAGCAGCAGTCAAATGTGATGTGTGTGTGTTGTGTACAGATGGAGATGTCGGCTCCTTCAGGAGGCCGGGCTGCGTCGGAGCACCGTCAGCGCTCCACAAAGAGGAGGAGGTGGGGGGGTTTGAGACAGCAGTGGAAGCTGCTGGGCCTGTTTGAGATCGACCAGCAGCACGAGTTCTACGGCCTGACCTGCATGATGAAGGAGGGCTTGGCAGCAGCCATCCAGAACACCATGGACAACCCTTCCACAGTGAGTATGTGTACAGGAGAGGCAACTTAACCCTCACTTCATCCTGGAGTTTAATGTTCAAATGTGATTGCGCCTGAAAGGTCGGGCCAGGGCAACCAGTTTACCTGTAAGAGTGTGTTCAGTACATGACATTACTGCAGTGTACTGTGCATGGCAATGAGAATAAAGTGGAACCTGAGTTTTCAAAGCTTTTAGAGTACAGCCTTAAAATAATGTCATGACATCTCAAAGTATTATTGTGAAAATGATATTCCTGACAATATTCATGGTGATTTCAGAAGTAAACAATACTGAAAATTGTAACAGCATAAGTAAAAATGAATACGTATGTATGTATAAAAGTAGGCACAGTAGAGTAAAAGTAGAGATATAACAGAATCCTGTAATACTTTACTTTGTACACTTAATTTAAAAAATAGTGCAAAACATACAGAATGTCTCTGACATGTGCTCTGTTTAGCTAAATAGAATTTAGCTAAACTTCAGCATGTTTAAACTGTAGAAGAGCATTTAACTAAATGTCAGCGTGTTTAGCTAAACTTCAGCATTTAGCTAAACTTCAGCGTATTTAGTTAAACTACAGTGTGTTTAGCTAAACTACAGCGTGTTTAGCTAAACTTCAACATTTAGCTAAACTTCAGCGTATTTAGTTAAACTACAGCGTGTTTAGCTAAACTTCAGCGTGTTTAGCTAAACTTCAGCATTAGCTAAACTTCAGCGTATTTAGCTAAACTTCAGCTACATGTCAGTGTGTTTAGCTAAACTTCAGCATTTAGTGAATCTTTAGTGTATTTAGCTAAACTTCAGCATTTAGCTAAACTTCAGCATATTTAGCTAAACTTCAGTGTGTTTAGCTAAACTTCAGCATTAGCTAAACTTCAGCGTATTTAGCTAAACTTCAGCATATTTAGCTAAACTTCAGCTACACGTCCGTGCTAAACTTTGGCATTTAGCTAAAGTTCAGCGTTTAGCTAAACTTCAGCATATTTAGCTAAACTTCAATGCGTTTAGCTAAACTTCAGAGTGTTTAGCTAAACGTCAGCGTTTTAGCTAAACTTTAGCGTGAGGGGAATCCCACCTCACACATTTTCCACTAAAAGTCCAGCAGCAGAGATTCTGGTATTTTCCAGCGTTTTTCTCTGTTCATGTCTTTAGAAAATGTCTCTGACGTTAGAATTCATCAGCAGCGCCTCATCACTTTGTCACATTGAAGGAGCTGCAGCACACCGTGTAAGAGCAACGTGAAAGTACTGGTACGTTATAAAGAGGAATGGCTTCAAGGAGGATGCTGTTTAATGTTTAATTTTGCACAAAATAATTGATTATAATCTATTCTTAACATGTCTGATTGAATGCAGTTGGATCACAACCTTAATAATCAATGCATCATGATGAAGAGGAATCAATAAAATAAACAGAATCATCATTCAACTTGGAATTTCTAGACGTATACCCAAGCAAGATCCACTGACTTATCTGACATAAATGCTCCTGGACTCACAACAATATGGCGGCACACACAGTGAACGTAACAGATTTCCCTTTGCATCGTTTTGTAGTTCATAAAACATGATTTTACCAGTTTTACATACACACCGATGAGCCAAAACATTATGACCACCTGCCTTATTTGCTGTTGGTCCTTGGCGTGCCGGACCCTGTCAGTCGGTACTTACCACTGCTGACCGGGAGCACAGCCTCGCTGTTTCAGAGATGCTGCGTCAGTCATCTGACCATAACGATTTGGCTCTTGTCAAAGTCACTCAGGTCTTTACGCCCATTTCAACCACATCCAACACACTGACTACGAGAACCATCCGGTTCTCGTAGTCAGTGTGTTGGATGTGGTTNACTCAGGTCTTTACGCCCATTTCAACCACATCCAACACACTGACTACGAGAACCGGATGGTTCTCGTAGTCAGTGTGTTGGATGTGGTTGGCTGAAGGTTAGGTTAGGTCAATGGAAATTGTGTTTTTTGATATGTTCCTCACAGAAAATAACCCTATAGAGTTTCAGGTTGAAAAAAAAGCTCTGTTTTTTTCTGTAGCAAAAGTTTGAAATGGGTCCACTTGACCCAAACACATAAACACATAAAAATTCAGCATTAAAGAAACTAGAAATCAGTCTTTCCAATGCTATTAAAAGTGGAGTTTGTGTATAATAAGGCATCTCCGGCTCCACTTTAAACTGGTTTTCTTCTTATTTGTCCAACAGATCCTTGTTAATTTCTCTTCATCATCAGGGTTCTATACGTGTCCCATTCTTTTCTCCTTTCATATGCTGCCATTAGAAGATTGAGGCACTGCCCTTTCTCTGGCGACTGTGCTACCTGGCTACCTGGCGTGCTGCCTTTTGTTCCTTTTTTCTTTCTGTTTGTGGCCTTTGACTCATGTTTTTAAGTAGGACTGGAACTCTGACTGTGTGATTACGGTGACTATGGCTGGATGTGTGTATTTTACTTTTCTGTGCCTCCTCTGGTGCTGGATATTGTTTGTTAGGAGTGAGGTGCAAACTCTGCGAGTTGGGAGCGAGGTCGGATCGCAGATTACTTATACCCAGCAGGAGCTTCTTCATCTGCAGCCTGCTGTTTCTGGACGTTTGGACATCGATATCAAGGTGGAGGAAATCAAATTAAGACCAGGAAGAGGGGAACGCAGAGGAGGAGGAGTTCGGGTGAGGAATAGTCAGCAGAGATATAAACCGGTGTTACTCTTGGTGATTATGGGGAATGTACGCTCCATAGTCAACGTGGCGGATGAGCTGGCCGCCTGTTTAAGATATGATCGTCTTTATCGACAGACCACCTTACTATGTTTTACTGAAACCTGGCTGTCAGAAAAAGTATCTGAATCACACGTGGCCATGGACGGCTTCATGCTGCACGATGGACAGAGACACGGCAGTGTCGGGAAAGAAACAGGGTGGAGGTGTTTGTCTTTACGTTAATGAACAGTGGTGTCATCCCGGGCATGTGATGGTGAAGGAGTGTGTGTGTGTGATGTGAATATTGAGCTGCTTGCAGTGGGCTGTCAACCCTACGACCTGCCCTGTGAATTTTCGCATGTAATAGTTTTGGTGGTTCATATTCCTCTATCTGCCAATGGGAAATTGGCCACAGAGACAATATCAAAGATTACCCACGATTTGTAATGATCCTCACTGGATGCGCTGGTTATTATTAATGGCAGTTTCAACCACTGTTCCCTTTCCTCCACCCTGCCCTCTTACAGTCAAATGGTTTCATGTCCGACAAGAGGGGACAAGATGATTGACTTGTTTTATACGAACATTAAGGACAGCTTTGTTTCGAGGTCTCTCCCTCCAAACCATAATTTAATTTCCTTGTTCCCGTGTTATTTACCTGTGGCTCACAGGAAGCCTGCCGTGTTAAAAACTGTGCCTGTGTGGTCTGAGGATGCCTGTGAAGCGTTGCAGGGATGCTTCGAGTGTACAGACTGGACTGTGTTTCTAGAAGGAGACAATGACCTGGATAGTGTATCTGACAAAGTTACGAGCTATATTAATTTTTGTGTTGAGTCAGTTATTCCCCTTAAACAGATTAGATGTTACCCTAGTAATAAAGCTTGGGTGACTAAGGAGGTTAAAGCTGCGATAAATAAGAAAAAAGCTGCTTTCTTAAGTGGCGACAGAGAAAATCAAAAGGGCCCAAAAGGAGTAAAAAAAACATAATTAAACTGGGAAAGAAAAAATATAAGGAGAGATTAGAAGCACAGTTGTCTAACAAAAATACAAAGGCTTTATGGAATGGCATGAAATCCATCACTGGCTGTGGAAGCAGTAATTCTGGTATTTCTTGTGCTGGGTTAAGTCCTATTGATGTCAAGTTTTTTGCAAGATTTGATGACAAGGATTTTTCTGATGCCCATGAAAACATAATTTCTTGTCTTGCATTGACTGGTCCTGATGACTGTAACTCTGCTATTGTCATCAGTGTAGATGAAGTTGGACAGCAGTTAAGGTCTTAGGGTGAATAAGGCAGCAGGACCTGATGGTATTCATCCACGTACACTAAAGGTCTGTGCTGACCAGTTGTGCTCTGTTTTTCATGCCATCTTTAAAATGTCACTTTCTTTCTCAAAGATCCCAGCAATGTGGAAAACTTCCTGTATCTCACCCGTTCCCAAGAAAGCCAATGCACATTGTCTGACTGACTTCAGGACCATAGCTCTGACATCTCATGTAATTAAGTGTTTTAAAAGGCCATTTTAGGTCACCTGAACAGGCAGGTCTCAAACTTCCTTGATCCTTTGCAGTTTGCATATAGAAAGCATGTGGGAGTTGATGCACTTCTGTACATGCTTCATAGAATTTATGGCCATTTGGAAACCGTTGGTAGTCATGTAAGAATTATGTTCTTTGACTTTTCTAGTGCTTTTAATACTATTCAACCACATCTTTTAGCTGAAAAATTAATGGCTTTTAAATTGCACAACAAAACTATTGCTTGGATTATGGACTATCTTTTACAAAGACCACAGTTTGTTAGACTAGATAATAAGTTCTCTGATGTTATCCTAACTAATACAGGAGCTCCACAGGGTACGCTGCTGTCCCTTTTTATTTATCCTGTACACTGCTGATTACAGGCACTCCCATGATTCATCTTTCCATCAGAAGTTCTCAGATGATTCCGCCCTTGTGGGCTTACTTAACGATGGAAATGACCTGGCTTATAGACGTGAGGTCGACTCATTGGTCAGTTGGTGTGATATGAATTTTTTCTGACATTGAATGTTGGAAAGACAAAAGAGCTAATCATTGATTTTAGGAAAAAGAAGGAGGACACTTTTCCAATGGTGATCATGGACCAACAAATTGAAATAGTTCAGTCTTATAAATATCTTGGTGTACGCTTAGACAACAAATTGAACTGGAAAAACAATACTAATGACCTCCTTAAGAAGGCTCAGGCACGATTATTCTTTCTAAGGAAACTTAGGTCTTTCAATGTCTGTAAACTTCTTCATGTTTTTTATCAAGGACTTTTAGCTTGTGTTCTTTTTTATGCTGTGGGGTCGTACCATTACCTTAGAAGACAGAAATAGGATCAATAAGCTGATCAGAAAAGCTGGTTCTGTCATCGATCGGTATGCCTCCTGATTCACTGGAAGTAATACTGCAGAAGCGAACTAAAGCTAAGTTGCACACAGTCTTAAAGTATAATGATTATCCACTGTACGACATTTTTAACAGTCTTAGAAGTACTTTTAGTGGAAGATTGCTGATGCCTCGATGTTCAACTGAACGATTATGGAAGTCTTTTGTTCCAGCAGCTGTGAAATTTTTTAATGATCACTTTTAGTTTTTTTTTTTTTNGTTTTTTTTTTTTTAGCCTCTTAATCATGTTTTAATGGCCTTGTCGTTTTATTGTTTTATTGTTGTTATGGTTATGGTGTTTCTTGTTTTTATTTTCTGTCTGTTTTACATGCTGATGCCCTTGGTAACAAATGAATTTCCCTCTGTGGGATTAATAAATTGAATTGAATTGAATTGAATTAGGCCACATCATCCAAAAATACAATAACAGTTTTCACGTTATGTTGTACAGAATATATTTTGTGCCACATTCAAACAATAAATTATAACATGTAATGATTAAAACATACCTGCTTCAAATAACCAGTACTCAGGTTGAATAATAAAAGGACAAATGTCAAATAATGANCATACCTGCTTCAAATAACCAGTACTCAGGTTGAATAATAAAAGGACAAATGTCAAATAATGAATACTCACAATAAATAATGAAAAACTAAATATGAAATAAGGAATATTGAGCTCAAATAATGAAAAGCTAACCACTATTTAACAAATGCACAGGTCAAAAAAGGAAAAGCCAGCCATCAAACAATGAATCAGAGTCGAATAATAAAAAGCCAATCACCAAATAGCAAAAGAGCAGGTCAACCATCAAACCTCCACACAAATTAAACATAGCTTGGTTTGTTTTATTTTAAGATGTAATTTTTTTTTTGCCACTAGGTGTCGTGATTTCATTACTTGAGGTGGGCTGTCATTATTCGATGCCTGACAATTCATTATTCCATATGTGCATTCGTTACTTGAGTGTGCTGTGCACCTGTCAATCAAACATGCCAACTGAAGACTCCACCCCCCATTACACCAGGCCCCACCCCACGGAGGCAAGGCGGAAAAGTTAAGTTTGCCGATGTTTGGCAGCTTAGCTCGTTTAGTTTGCTTCAAACATGACTTATCATGACGTGATTCGAAATGAACTGGTGAATTTATTAAACCAAGTGCAGCAGGAACAGCAGCGATGACTTTATCTTGTTTGTTGTGGATTGGAGTAAGGACCGGATCGGAGAGGTCATGTCGTTTAGTGAGGATGTGTTAGAACCTGGTGTGGTTAGCATCACTGAGGCTATCCAGCAGATAGTGTCTCTCAGAGCGCCGCCTGTAAACATTTGTCAGCGAGGTGACACAGCTGGCTCCCTGAAGATCTCCATCCCTGTAGACTCGCTTGTTTTCTGCCTTCAGATGGGAATCTCTATGGAGCTATTTNGAAGATCTCCATCCCTGTAGACTCGCTTGTTTTCTGCCTTCAGATGGGAATCTCTATGGAGCTATTTTTGTTTGAAAATTATTGAAAGAGGAAAGTTCATTTTGAGCAGGTGTTTGTGTTTTGAGAGAGAGCAAAATGTAATATCCTCTCAAACATGAACTTTCCTCTTTCAATAATATTCAAACATAAATAGCTCCATAGAGATTCCCATCTGAAGGCAGAAAACAAGCGAGTCTACAGGGATGGAGATCTTCAGGGAGCCAGCTGTGTCACCTCGCTGACAAATGTTTACAGGCGGCGCTCTGAGAGACACTATCTGCTGGATAGCCTCAGTGATGCTAACCACACCAGGTTCTAACACATCCTCACTAAACGACATGACCTCTCCGATCCGGTCCTTACTCCAATCCACAACAAACAAGATAAAGTCATCGCTGCTGTTCCTGCTGCACTTGGTTTAATAAATTAGACAATTAGAATCAAGTCATGATAAGTCACGTTTGATGCAAGCTAAACTAGCAAAGCTACCAAGCATTGCCACACTCCACTTTCCTGCCTTGCCTCCGGGGATGGGTGTAGTTGGGAGGCAGAGTCTTTAGTTGACATGTTTGATTGACTGGTGCACAGCAGACACGAATGCCACATCAAATAACGAATGCTGGCAGGCATTGATTGATGAAAAACTCACATTAAGTAACGAAATCATGACACCTAGAGGAAAAAAGTAGACTTACATCTTAAAATAAAACAAACCAAGCTACCGCAAATGTGGGCAGAGCCTTTACCTCATCCGCAGAGAGAACCCAGCCAGTATAAGATACAGGCTTTTATTGGAGATGGGCCTTTATTTCTAATTTTAAGCTGTATGTAGAACTTCGATTTAGTAAATCATTCAAATGACTTTTCCCCTCCTCCTTGAGCTTCCCAGGCTCTGTAGTTAGCGTTAGAAGCAGCAGAATACACTAATATAGTTTCCTGGACCAGTAACAGACATAAACCAACCCGGCCTTTATTGGGAACCGGCTACTATTTCGTAGTGCTGACTTTATTCCCAGTTATAATTGGAGATGGGCCATTATTTGAATACCAGCTTTTAATAGAGAATTTACGGTATGTTTAATTTGTGTGGCGGTTTATTGTTTGACCTGCTGTTTTGTTATTTGATTGACTGGCTTTTTATTATTCCACCTCTGATGGTTGACCTGTGCATTTGTTAGTTAGTGGTTGGCTTTTCATTATTGTGAGTATTCATTGTTTGATGTTTGTCCTTTTATTATTCAGCCCGAGTATTTGTTATTTGAAGCAGGTAAGTTTTAATCATTACATGTTATAATTCATTGTTTGAATGTGGNGAGTATTTGTTATTTGAAGCAGGTAAGTTTTAATCATTACATGTTATAATTCATTGTTTGAATGTGGCACAAAATATATTACAAAATGCTGATGACACTCTGCTTTATTCCCCTAAACCCAAATAACTATGAGAAGCTAACAGATGACAGCTGGACATCAAATCCTGGATGATTCAGAACTTTCTTCAGCTCAGTGAGAAGAAATCTGAACTTAACCTCTTTTCTTACACCACATCTAGACATCTTGTCTCCTTTTCTGAAGACTTATGCAAGAAATCTTGGAGTCATTTTTTTGACTTGGCTTTGATGTTGACAAATTAATCAGGTTATTAATCCCAGTTCCAACAACGTTGCATCATTTCAAACTCAGCAGCATTCTCTGTTTCTCTGACCTGGAGAAAATTGTCCACTCACCTTGATTATTGCAATTCTTAATATTTTGCATAAATCAGTCATTTTTATCCCGCCTTCAACTAGTTCAGAATGATGCAGCAAAGCTTCTAACCAGTGTATCAGGCCAGATTAAGTCCCCACCAAACTATACCCAGGTATAGTCTGGTCTAGGCCAAAATATACCCCAGGGTTTAAAATAGCCCAGGTTGGTTTATATCCTGGGGTATATTTTGACCTAGATCAGACTGTACCCCACTAGTCCAGATTATACCCCCTTGTGCTTTTCATGAATTAGTCTGTATTTCAATGTCCAGAGTTTCTTTCCATCATAATTAAAAAAAAATAACATGTCACTGCAACATAGACCTTTTTGATAAATTATAAGG
Source organism: Lucifuga dentata (assembly GCA_014773175.1). Classification (NCBI taxonomy): domain Eukaryota; kingdom Metazoa; phylum Chordata; class Actinopteri; order Ophidiiformes; family Bythitidae; genus Lucifuga; species Lucifuga dentata. Next base: position 42,997 of record VXCM01006498.1, read on the forward strand.
TTGTGTCATCAGGGTTAGGGTTAGGGTTAGGGTGTGAAAGTCTGTGAAATAAAACCAAAAACTTATGTATCCTTGATTATTGTGTGTCTGAGTGTGGGGGTATAATCTGGCTTTGGAGGTATGAAATAGCCTAAATAACACCCCGGGGTATAAACTGAACTAGCCCAGAATATACCTGAGGTATAAAACAGGCTAGCCCACTTTAACCCGGGAATAATCTTGGGCTGTTACACCGGAACAAAAAAGAGAGACCATCACTCTGATTCTGGACTCACTGGTTCCCATTCTTTTGTCTGTAACACACTGAGTTGCCTGATTATATTTGTGAGCTCCTGTTCTCCTGCCGTCAGAGACTTAAGATCTTCTGACCATGGCTAAATGCTACGGCAGGTCTTTCTCAGAACGATAGAATGCATTCGTTCTTCTCACTCTGATTCAAAGTTCAACTTTAACCACATTCTAACAGCTTTTCTGTCTGTGTGAGGAAATGTGTCGTATAAGAGTTGTAATTTCTACCTTTTCTTGAACTTGTGGTTTCATCTTTTTTTCCTGTTCTTTCTCTTTATCCCTTCATGTTGGCCTGCGGCGTGTTTAAAATGCTTCATAAATACAGTTTTGTAGCAGGTGTGTTCCACACTGAAGCACACTAAATATGAGCCTTCACAAAGCTGAAAGGGGGCAACACGCTCCAGAAACACGGAGCGGCATGCACCCAGAAGCTGAATGAAAACACACATGCCGCCTAATCCCACACACACACACAACCTGCTGACTCAGCACTTTGATGTGTGACTGTCCGAGTCCTGTTGTTAGAGTCTCTCTCTGTCTCTCTCTGTCACACACGCACGCACACATGCATGCAAACACACAGCTGCTCAAGTGGATAAGTACATCAGAGTCTACAGTTTGAGAAACATGCCTGTTTTGTTTTGGCCATTTTTGAACCCAGACAGTAACAGCTTCTGACTTTGAGGCTTTGCAGTTTTATGTAAATAATTCAGTCATTTCCAGCAGCAATGCCCGTTTTAATAATATTTCTTTAACAGCATACCATATATATTATGGCATGCCATTCAAGAAACAATTCAAAGTCTGTATATATGGAACAGAAGTCTACATGAGGCCACTGAACCTGTTCTTTTTTTTCCTCCTTCTCTAGCAGGAAGTGTCAGACAATGATTTCAGCTCAGAGGTCACTCAAATCCACAAGGTGTGTGTGTTATTTAAGGAGGCAAAAATTATTAAGCGTGTTCATGCTTTCAGCTACTTATGTAGCTGCTGTGTGTGTGTGTGTGTGTGTAGGATTTTACGATGGAGACGTTTGCCGGCCCGGTGTTTTCCAGCCTGCGTGCATCTTTAGGAATGACGGAGCAGGAATACCAGCAGTCGCTCTGCTCTGAAAGCTGCTACCTCCAGTTCATCAGCAACTCCAAGAGCAAAGCCGATTTCTTCCTGACGTGAGTCATTGTGCACCAACACACACACACACGTACACACACACACACACACACACACATATATGTTCTTCTTCAAACCCNCCAACACACACACACACGTACACACACACACACACACACACACATATATGTTCTTCTTCAAACCCAAAAATCCTCACAAACCTCAACGCTGAACTTAGAGCCTTTTCAGACCTGGACTCCTTTTGTTCTGGTCCAAATATTACATTTACAGCTTGGTTTGGTTTAGTTTCCCACAAGAAAAAAAACTAATCAAACAAAAATATGTCAGCAAAAAAAATCATGTGAGAGTATTTTCTCTCATTGGTCAGAAATGTCTGGGGGCGGGAGAAAGAAAATCAAAACAGAAAGATGGACGAGAAGTTTGTAGCTTTTCATTGAAAACATGTTTTGCAGAGAAGGTTGACTGAAGTGAAACACCTTTTTACCTCTGCCAAGGAGGTCATGTGACCACCGGCATGTCTGTCTGCTGGTTTGTTAGCAGGATATCTCAGAAAGTTTGGATGGATTTGGATGAAATTTTGGGGACATCTACAGCGGGGTCCAAAAGTCTGAGACCACATGTAAAATCCGTGCTGTTTTCCATGTAAATGTGGAAATAATCAGAAATTCTGACGTCAGTAGAAGTTCTTTGAACATCGTCACATCATGCTGATAACTTGGCTCATCAGGATTTTACAGACGTGTGGAGTACATGATGCTGTCATTAAAGCTAAAGGTACCAAATACTAAGATATTCTGATATTCATACAAATACTAAGATATCCTGACATTCATACCAAATACTATAAGATATTCTGATATTGGTACCAAATACTAATAGGCTGATTTTGTTGTTCTTTTTTTTTCTTTTTTTTTTTTTTTTTTTTTNTTTTTTTTTTTTTTTTTTTGTTAAACTTGCTCTAAGTACTTTGTTTTACATAGTTTGTATCAACTGACAGAACTTTGGGCCGTTATGAGAATCTGCCTGCGTTAATCTGTAGAAGACTTTATTTTCATGATCAGGACAGTATTTCTGTATAAATGAATAAAGTGTTTTAGCTGACGTTATGTATCTACTTTTTCAGACCTTTGCTTAGAACATTTAAGAGGAACAAACATCTTGGACTTTTACTTGAATAAACCTGATTTAGCTTTTAATAATTACCAGCATTTATAAATAAACTATAACTCAACTGACTCAGTTATAACAATTGAACCCTAAATCTAACTCAGCTGACTCAGCAAAATTGGGGATTTGAAGCTTTGTCCCTAAAAAAAATGACACACCTGATACTGATATTATTGATATTTATTATCACTCTGTACTTCTGAATTCTAGAAATGATAAACGCTTCTTTTTGAAGACCCAGAACAAACGAGAAATCCGGTTTCTTCTGACCAACCTGAAAATCTACATTGAGCATCTGAGGAAACATCCACATTCACTGCTGGTCAGGTTCCTAGGTATGTGCATGCATGCACACGCGCACACACACACACACACACACACACACACACACACACAACGCTGAAGCAGGAATTTTGTACTTAGAATTCAGAAAAACCCGACTTCCAACATGGAGAAGTGCACTGGATCAGTCCTTCAAAAGCAAAGCAGCTGTGAAAAAAATGTCTTATGTCTGATAAAAAAAATTTTCTTTCAATTTTACTTTAATTAAAGTTTATATATTTAAGCAGCATCACATGGAGGTGGTGCTGTTGTCCTGAATATCAGCAGGGCTGTGACTGGGTCGTATGAAGATAATCACAGCCGTGCTGATGTTCAGTCTGATGCTGCTTTGATACAACAGTTCNTGGGTCGTATGAAGATAATCACAGCCGTGCTGATGTTCAGTCTGATGCTGCTTTGATACAACAGTTCTACAAGCTCCATTTATTAACAGTAATAAGCCACAACAGATTATGATTTGTTTGTTTATTTAATCATTTATTTGGCTCCACCAACACAAATAGTTCCGCAACTGGACTGTTGCTAAGCAACATAAACATTTTCCTGCACACTAGCTTGCTGGCTACTTTGTGAACACGTTACCACAGGCCAGCTACTTTGTATGATCATATCGGCATGTTTCCAGTGAAATAAGAGTCTCTGACAGTAGCTTTGGTGGTGTGTGTGATAGAGTCCTGCATTTTTTTTTTTTTTT
>VXCM01006499.1:0-26772 GCA_014773175.1 Lucifuga dentata
TAGATGGAGGCAGATGATTCGCTGTGGTGACCCCTGAAGGGAAAGCCGAAAGGAAAAGAAGAAATATGCATGTTGGGACAAAAAATCCAAAAGAGCTACAAACTGCGTTCTTGAACCAGAGACCAGGTGAGTGTTGTCTGTTTCATTTAAAAAGCATCACAAATGCAAAAATGGGATTACCAATCATCAGTAAAAGTCCCTAACATGAACGTATGATTGAATTTTTGATGAATGTATGAATTTTTCACAGGTCTACATCATCTTTGAGCTGTCATCAAACTTGCTGCATCATTAGTGTAAAATGACAGTTGAGGTAAGATTTTTTTTCTTAAGCTTAAAAGTCATGCTACTGCAGAACAACTGTTGTCTCAGTGTTAAACAAATCATTAAGGCAAATAATTTGTAGTAGGGTGGCCTGGTGGTGAAAGCAGACGTCTCATCATCAGAGGGTCGCAGAGGGTCACTGGAGCCCCACAGCAGCTGTGTCTTACTAAAACACCCACTCTAGTGAAGTGTCATTGAAATATGTAAAATGCAAAAGGGGGGTGATAATTATAAAAGATTTTTTTAAGTCAAGAACTAAAACCACTGAAATTAGAAACCATGATTGTGAGCGTTCCACACAAATAATAGCCAAATTTGACTCTTAATGCTCCATCTGTGGGTGTTTGTCCTAAAATGTGCTACTACTAAGCAGTTCCATATGATATTTGGAATAGCGTATGGAATTACATACAACAGGTAGTTTTCCTTGGGCAAAAAAATGGTGAGCCAGAATTCTTGTGATCCTGGTTCACTACATATCACCAGTCTATGATAATATCTTTTCTTAACTGTGCTATTTGAAATACTCTCCTGGGAATGGTTATTTGTTATTTGCCTTTGGCCACTGATAACCTTTACAATGTGCTCAGTTTCACCAGGTGAAGTACTGAAGCCTCTTTACTGTTTAAGATGTAATTCAGTAGTAGAGGAAAGGAGGTTATAGTGTTATTCTGATAAAAAGCAGCTGAGAGCAGCTATAAATAGTAACCTTTTTGCTCTTTTTATGATGTGTTCACTCTTTTCTTGAGGCTGCCTCATAAGCAAGAAACAGATTCTTTGTTGTGCTCAATGTATTCTTTAAAGCTTTCATCCTGTTTTGAGTCGCCAAATCTTTGGGAAAGATCCAGTAATCGAGTACTTAGTTACTTCAATGTTCTCAACACATAATGACAATCAAATTTAATTAACAGGATAAGAAAACCCAACTGATTGGACTTGGACTTTCATGTAAAATAGTATTGATCCCTATGGCTTCAACCTGTTTTGACACTAAAGACTTGTTGTATTGCTTTTGTTCAGCTTTAACCGTTTAATAGAACAACAGCTCCGTTTTACATCTTGTTGTGTAAACATTGCTATGTACAGTAGATTTGTGTTTTGTCTTATGCAGTACCATTTTGTAATCCTATCAACCAGTGAGCATCAATTTCCATATCCTGCCTGTTTGTGTTTAAAGGAACCATACTGGTGATTTTGCATATTAAGCTTAAAAATATATAGATAAGCTACTGACAACCATTTTCCAAAACATAAATACCGTACTTTAGTTTTTCTTTTATTTTGCCAAATCATCATCTCTCTCAAAAAATCAAATGTTCAGGTGATGTAGCCACCTTAAAATACAATGTTTTATCTGGTGTCACTATCATCCAAATGTAGAAGGCAAAATCTTTTTTAATTTCTCATTAAAAGCCATGGTCTCCTGGAACTATATTCCCTACATTTTCTTCCGTGTTGCTCTATTTTGGACCAGTTAAATAACTTTGACAAAAAAAATAAGAACAACGTTTGGTTTCCTGTGATGGATTACCCATCTCAACCACATTTCAAGTTTCTACTTCAAGTTATTTTCATACATTACTGGAATAAACTGAAACCAATGGCAGTCTGGAAGGCAGGAAAAACAAATCTAAAATGTATCGCTCCCGTAGTATGTTTTGGATAATGGTTGGCACTAATGTAAGGCATATGCAGACTATATTTATTGGGCTAAAACATGCAAAATCACCAAGATGAACTGTAGAATTAGAATTCAGAAGAGAATTTGGTGACAAGGTAGCGGAGAAGGAGAATGTTAGAGTGCCATCGTGAATCTTGCCACCCCAGCCTGGTGTACAGCGGTGATGAAGGATGACGATGTGAAGTGGAGCGAGTCGGTGCTCCAGCAGGCCAGTTGACACATGGCTGCCCATCTGGCTCTCGGATGCAGAAGGTCAGCCATCCTCGTCTGTTAAACTCCACAGTGGGCTGAGTCTCAGGGAGCGGTGAGTACACATACTTAAGTTATAAGAGATTTAGGTAATAAAGTTCTCACAGTCGATTGTGTGAGAAAATTTCCTTCAAACTTTGCAAAGACCTTCAAAATGTTCATATGTGACTTCAGCACTTCTTAAAAATCAAAATACAGTGTTAGTTTGTCAAGCACCCCAAAAACAGGTAGCATGATTTATTTTGCCTCATTTTTCTTTATCAAAATTGAGCTTCAAGAACAATTAATGCCACGTAAAAATGTTTAATTTCAACTTCAACGGCTATTAATATAGTGGGAAAATTGTAAAGTATCTGGACATTGGTCAAAAACAAACATGCTACTTTAATTTTGGAGGAAAACATGATAGAATTGTGCTTAAATCAGTTTCTGCTGTTACAACTTCAAACAACCTCTGTCATTTCCGATTGCACAGAGAAAGAGAGACAGGTTCAAAATGAGTCATAAAACATTTCTCTTTCAAAGCTGAAGGCACCAGTGTTTTATCTTTTCCCATTTATTTTTTCCTTTATCCTAAAGACAGTCACTGCAAATCTGCAATAATGAACCAAGAGTAGAAAAATAAAAGTTGTGACCTCTGACTCAAATAAATGTAGAGGAGACGTTCTCAGTTGTATGTGATATTCCTGATTTCGGAGAGCTGCTCCAGCTCCTCAGACAGTCCCCAAAGACTCAGCGGTTCAAGAGTCCTGACCTCCATTAGTCCATTGAAAGACCTGGACTCAAAGCTTCCATACTAATCTGAATTTACTTGAGATTGAGCCCCATCTCATCTCTCTCTCCATCAAATATTATAATTGTCATTGGGAGAAATCCAGTTCCCAGTCTGGGTTTTGACAGAGCTCCAAAGCAGATGCTGACATTGTCTCCCAGGTCAGCTCCACAGGCAGATGTTGCTCATGGCCTGGCAGGTGGAGCTGCTCTCTGCAGGAGAGAGGTAGATCTTTCCGCTGGGGCAGACGCAGACCTCATATATGTCCTGGTCCTGTGAGGCCTGAGCGGAGGAGGCTGTGTAAATGCCAAGCGGGAGGCTTCCCAGCTGAATGGTGCTGGCATCTAAAAGTATCTGATAGGAAACAGAAAACACAGGCTGGATGTCAGCCAGTGACAACACAGTGCCACAAAATACTGCACTGTACTCTAGTTGTGTACTATGGTTTGATCTCACGATTCTTGTAGTTTGCTTTTCCACTTTACTAGATTTCACTAGATTTATGGTTGTTATAGTTGTGAAATTGTGTTTCAGCTGGTTTGAGCTCTAGCCCCAAGGAGGCTCTAGATGGTGCAGTTTCTCATGTCTGATGGATCCCTTAAGACAGCAATATTAAATTTCCATTAAAGGGAAACTGGAGGATAAGAGAAATTAAAAAGTATTTGAAACAATCTTGCTGTGTTTATTGGAACTCTGAATTAGGTATGAATTTAAAAACAAAACAAAACAAAAAAAAAAACAATGCTACAAAAAACCCTGAAGATACCGATAATCAAAGCAATGCTGATAGACATAGATGTCCCTCTCTCTAATTTCCATAATCTTCATGGAATTGAAGTGCGGTGGGAATGCAAATAGGGAACTCACCAATGAAACCACAGTTCCTAGTCTGGATAGTAGTTTCTAACTTAGTTCTGAAATGTAGGTTTGAAAGCTCCTTATTGCTGTTGTTGAGATTCTGGAATGGAACATCAGAAGTACGCCATCTAGAGTCCATTCAAGGCTATTTCAGCTCGATGGAACAATGTATTGAAGACCATTATCTCAAGAATTGAAAATATCCCAAGATTTTTCCCTGAAAGTCCTTGAATTATCATTGCAAACTGATAAATAAATATAAATACAATCAGTAAAGACATGGTGTGGTGGAATGTGAAGTCACAGGGTTAATTCTAATGTCAACTTTGTTAGATTTGTACATCCTCACCTCTCCCTCTGTGGATTGCAGCTGTAGGTCTTTTCGCCCGCTGACCTTCAGCGTCCCCTCGGCAGTACTCACTTCCACCCCTCTGGGAGCCTCCATGGTCAGGGTCCGTGTTGGAGACTCCAGCCTGACGAAAACAAGCAGAAATACAGAGATTTAGTGCATTAACTCATCAATTTATTTAGAGTTTCAATTTTTAAGACTTTCACTGAATACAAGATGAATTCAAGGATAAAATAATTACCCAGAACATAGTTTATCAATATACCTGTTCAAGGCAGGGTGCGGATTTTGATCACTTTATATATTTCATAACCACTAAGGCAGTGAGCCGTCTAAAAATTCAAATGTGTCATAAAAGCTTATTTCTCACTCAATAATTGTTTTCTGGGTTTAATTAGACAGGTGACACGGAGTAGTTAAAGCAACATTAAAGTATCGTTATTCTAATCCAGTATCACACCTCAACAGCCCATTATGATTTTAGCAGATTTTGACCTTCAGCAGCATTAAGGCTAATGCAATTTTCATTTTCCTCTTGTGGACTATTTGTTTACACAGGGAAGATAAGAGCTAGAGCCAATCAATGTGGAATTTGTTTTCATAACATAACCATTTCAAATGGATTTTCCCCCTTTCATCTTACCCAACTCTGTTTTCAATGAATTTTAAAAGGAAGACTTTAAGGAGCTGTCTTGAAATCTCTTAAATCTCCATGCGCACTGAAAGTGACACACTTTCGGATTATACATTAATGAAATGAGAAAAAAGAAGCGAAAGTAAATGAATTTAATCAGCATTTGAAAAGCCTCTGACTTTAAATCAGCTTTCAGAAGACACACCAGAGAGGATCTGTGAAATGTGCCTTTGGCCCAGAACTGTTTGTGCTTTAGACCTGGAAGAACAGAAAAGATTGTGGAACCCTGCTTCAACTTTAAAAAAAACAAAAAAAACAAAAACAAAACACATACCGTTCATTTGTCTTTACTGTCATCAAAACTGTTCTACCTAACAAAAACGGAAATACGTTTTCTCTTATCCTCACTATTGGGTTAGAATTTAATCCATTCCACCCCTACAAGTTTTCAGAATAATTTGTTTATTTTCAATTATGATATCACAAAAACGACAACAACTCCATTGCCTGTCGTACTTTGCATGTTTTGGGAAAATGTCTTGCTTAGTTTTCATAAATTATATCGTATTCTGCAGTCCATCTTACGTAGCAACACAGCATGTAGGATTTCTTCCCCTGAAAGCCAGCAGTTCATTAGTGAGCCAAAAGGAAGTGCCTGAGTGCTTCCTTCGCTTAGCGTGTTTCAGTAATTATTTCTCAAGCATTCACTGATTATCCATGAACTGGATAGACAAAGAGCCATTAAAAGATCCATTTAAATCATTTTGCATTATGATTAAGCTGTGCAGTAAGAGGTTAATGAGTAATAGGTTCACTCCCTTAAACGTGGTTCTGTCATCATTCATTACACACACACACACACACACACACATGGTGAGTAATTCTGCCAGANACGTGGTTCTGTCATCATTCATTACACACACACACACACACACACATGGTGAGTAATTCTGCCAGAAGACAAAATAGTCAATTTTGCAGGAGTGCTTTTTTCAGTCCAAAATAAAACAGCAAATGAATTAAATGAAATTGAAATGCCTCTTGGGGTTTAAAACCAACTCAGATTACCTTTGTGTCTGTGTGTACAAAGATTATGGTTGAATGTCTGAGGCTCCAACAGCAGAATAATGTCCCATTTCAGCTAAAGGCCAACTCCTAAAACCAATAACCCTTACTATTAATGAGATTGAAAAACATCACCACATAAAACTAGACCAATTACCTAAAAACCTAAGCTGTGTACCATTTTTGGTAAGAACAGGGAAGTGAAGATGAAGAGGACAGATTCGACTTCGAGCTCCTATTGATTTGTTGCTCTATATGTGACAGCAGAACTGATGAATGCACAATTCTAAGTCATCATTGAAGATATCGAAATAGGAGGCCTTGATTTCAGAATGATAAATGGGCCACATTTACTTCTAAAAGATCACAACTTTGAACAAAACCTCCTCCATTCACTACACTGATGGCTAGCTGACTTAGAAACTTCATCCTCAGTACCAAGGACGATGTGGCAGACTATTCTACCCAGAAGCTTCAAAGCTTTCAGATCCTTACATTGCTCTGCACCTTAATTATTAAAATATAAACCAGTTGCCTTTCTTGCAAGAATGTTAAGTTGCAGAGATGCATGTATTACATACAAAAAGACACTTTGCAGATAGATGAGATCACTGATATGCAGACTAATAAAACAGGCTCTAAAATGGACCTCTGTGTAACTCCTATGCTGCCATATGTAGAGTTAACTGTTAATTTTGTATCTTTTCAGATGGATTTATCATACAATGTGTGCATTAATCCTAGATAAATGATGTGTTGCAGCTCTCACGCATCAGTTTTGGATGTCAGCTGATTCAGTGCTTCATTTTGGATAAACATCACCATAGTTCCTTATTTTACAGTTTGCTGGTGGCACTTGAGAATCGCTTAAACTTTACTCAAAGTTACTTTTAGCTTCTCTGTACAAAACCTTAGGTCTTACTTTTTGCTAAGAATTTTTTCCCTTATAAGTCAAAGTTTAAGACCATCCCAAAAAGTTTTTTTTTTAAAAAGAAGTTTTATACCTGCCAACCCTGATTGACATCTGTGACAGAGACATGGCCAAGATGTCGATCGCTGCCACTGCTCTTAGTTTGGATGCCCTTTCTGCTACCTCAGTCAACACTGAGTAGAATAGGACTGAATCCTTCAACACCAAATCTAGTAGGACTTTTGTCTCTGGAAAGTCAATCCTCAGACATTTTTTTACACTATATTCTCTGTCTTTTCCCTTCAAATCAGTGAGGTGACAGGAAGCCCAAGACATAGGGTGCCTCATCAACATCCTGCTGCTGCTGTGTGCCAAAGGACACAAACATGGACTAAAAACTCCCAGCTCAAAATAAATTCACAGTTTATTTGTAATTATTGTCAGCAATGTGTTCAGCTTCTCCAAAATCTATTAGTTGGGAACATGTCTGTAGAATTACCTCTGCAATGTGGTTTTTCCAGTCTCACCTTAGGGGAACTGCAGTATGTAGTTTTTAGACATAAATGCCATGATACGTTTATATACTGTAGCAAGAAGAAGCGCTTGTCAGTTTTTCATGCTTCCTCAGAAGTTTCCTTACTTGAAATTGCCGTGCTACCACAACATTTATGTTACCAGCTTGAAATATTAAAGTCAGTCTACTTTTACTCCTTTGATTCATGCAAAACCTTCAACTGAGTAACTACAAATACACAAAGCAAACTTCTGGGAAAACTAGTTATGCTAGTAGTGTAGCTGGAAAGAAATTGCATTGAATCAGTTCATGCAAAACTTTATTTACTCCTGTGCATGAATATGACATCAGCTGAGAGAGTTTTGACAGGGTCGTGACCTTGTGAAGCAATGATATTTGTTGTTTATTTTTTGCAGATGGGGGAGTGAGTGAAATTGGCACCTTCCCTCCAAGTTTACTGGTAAGATAAATAATTTTTTCGAGATTAATATTATCCACTGTCAAGAGATTCCTTTTATACACTAATAAATACTCTGCTGCAGTCTAAACTTCATTCCACCCTTTTTGCAGAATCCCACCAGATTGGTGGTCAAAAAATCTGTCCAGAGCTAAGTGGAACAGAAGGAATCGTTCTCTTCTGTTCTGCCTTTATCTTAGTAATGAACCTGTCACTCTATCGATGCAGCTACTGCAGACGCTGTCCTGAAATCTGCCTGGATCTTAACAACTAGAAAGGTGTACGTAGCAACCTGCATTGCAAATAGCCTTTACACTTAAGGACTCTTGCAGTAAACGTTATTTTGAGAAAATAGTTCTTTTTCCTGCTTTTTTCTGTTTCATCGTCTGGTGTGCAAACTATAAGAAAGCAGAGAACTCTAAAATCCCGTCTGCTGTGCTTGGATTCTTAAAGGACCATACCGGCCATTTTGATGTTTGAGCCTAATATATTCCATTTTCATGTTACATTACTGACAATTATTTCCCAAAGGATAAAACCATATTTCAGCTTTCCTGATATTTTGCNCATGTTACATTACTGACAATTATTTCCCAAAGGATAAAACCATATTTCAGCTTTCCTGATATTTTGCAAAATGTCGTAATCTTTCAAAATCAAATATTCAAGCGATACACCCACCTTAAAAATTGATGTTTCGGCTGATAATAGTTACGCAGCCTTATGAAGTCACAGTTGTTTAAATGTTTCAGGAAATGCAGGTCTACTTGGGACTATATTCCCTGGTGGAGACACACATTCACTCTGTGCTTTTTATTGCACTGAATCGCTAAAATTACATAACTTTAAAAAAAAAAAAAAAACTGAATATATGTCTTGTTTGCAATGATGGATTACCTATCTCAAGAATGTTTCAAGTATCAACAAGTTGATTTTAATAGCATACCAGAATGAACTGAAACCAATGGCAGTCTGGAAGGTAGGGGAAAAAAATCTGAATTCACCGTTCCAGTGGTATCCTTTGGGAAATGGTTGTCAGTAATATTATGTGTATATAAATTGAATATTAGGCTCAAACATGCAAAATGGATGATATGGTCCTTTAACGTCAGTCTCACAATAATTCCAGTGTGGCTTTTAGAAGCAAAACTTCATTTAAAGCAAGTAAAGAAATTCAACAAAAGGCTGTTTGTGTCATATCAGAGACCTGGCGTCTTTCAGTCAAATTGATCTTAAGCCCTTTTGCCATCTGTGCTCCACAGATGTCGAAGGAATGGTGTAGGTCTCAGTGAATATGCAGCATGACATGAACCACATGACAGAGAACAGACAACCAGCAAATCTCCAGTGGCTCAAGACTGAATCAGCTTCAGCTGTTGACACATCTCTGTCCTGGCTGTGCTGATGATATTGGGACAGATGCATCAGAAACCAAGGTATAATACAAGAAGCCAGAAAATGATCTGATTGTACCAAGATGTTTCATGTTTGGGCTGTAATTTCTGATCATCAGGCTGAGTGGTGAGCTGGTGAGTCAAAACACCAGATTTCCTATAATTAAGCATGTTGATTTTTGCCTGAATGAGGAGTTAATCAAACTTAATACCACACTTCAGTATATTTTCTACATATTAAAATGCTGGTCTTATTATTCTCAATTATGATTACGACTGGAGACAACCTTGAGCTGTAATTTACTCAGTAAATTTACTCAGTAATTTACTCTATGGGAGAAGAGGAGGTGCTATTCAAAAGGAAGATCTTGGTTGACTTCAGTTTCTATTCTTTTCCCAAATTACCACTGGTTTGCAGAAGAGTAAAACATTACCACAAAGAGAAGTATCTTTCTTTAAAGAGGAGAAGGTAATGACATGGATTCAAGCCAAGTCATTTCTTTGTCATCCAGCGAGGCTTACTGACAGGTGGTGAGCAATTTAACTTGTCATACCATCAGGGAGAGAGAGAAGTCGTCATTGACTATGGGTATGACGAAAAGTCCTGGAGCTGCACATATAAACAATGCAAAAGTAGAAGTAATATCTAGTCTACTTTCCACAAAAATTGAAGAAATGTGAAAACTTCTGTTTGCTTCACACCATGCATATTCAGATTCTAAAATCAGCTGAATTTAGTGTGATATGAAATTGAAAGGAGAAAGATACCAAACATTTAAAAAATTCTGGAGATCTTTTCACTTCATTGTAAGCAGCCTATTTGGCATTTTTTATAGACCTAAAATAGGAATTATAACATTGCAAGTGATTAATTTTTCGATAGTTTTCTTAAGAATTTATATCAAAAATCAGCTCGGTGGAGCAGTTGTGATTTACAAACAAATCCCACGTGCTACATTTACAGATCTTTAAATCGATCACAATCAATGACTTGGTGATATGAGCGAGACCAGAAACCAATGCAGAGCGAAGATATTTCCACCATGCAGGAACAACTTTTCTGATGTTGGAAGTTTGAAAAAGTTAACACAGTACAGTGTGACTGTCACACTGTCAGGCTTTGCTTTAATTGAATGCAGAAGGAATAAACGGAGAGGTGCATGAAAATGTTATCAGCCAATCAGGCGAGTCAAACATGTTAATATTTGAATTGACGCAGATTATACAGGATGGGATTCTCACTGGGGATTACAGGCATTATGGAAATAATGACAAACTATTAACTCATTATTTTATGTGAGAGACAATATCACACATTGTTGAGCTTCATGATAACACTGATTTGATGTGTGGTGTGAACTTTTCTGTGAAAAACAATAAAAACCAAAAACAGAGCCATGGCCCTAATTCTAAAATGTTGCAGAATGAGAACAAGAAATGTCAGATGATAAATTACTCAGGGCTTACACACGTGTTATCAATCAGTTGATTATTATGGCTCATAAATTCCTCTATGTTGATGCATAGTGACTGAAGAGGGAAACGATGCCTCCATTGGTGCTGTTGGCTTCATGATGATATCTGGTGTTTGTGTGCAAAGCTGGTTAAGTAGGGATAGATATAGAAAATATGGAAACCAAAACTAACAACCAGAAATGATGTAACAAGATGAATTCACGTTATTGATGATTCATCAAGCTGATCAATGGGAAAGATTTTAGTCGGTTACAATCGTGTAAAACATACATACAGTTATATTCAATTAAACATTATGATGCTGCTTTTGCATGAAAAATAGTTCCTGTTTGGGTGCCTAACGTTGGGATTTTGACCATGTTGCAGATGGTCACTCTGAGTTGAATGGTGTGTGTGTGTGTGTGTGTGTGCGTGTGCGTGTGCGTGCTTGCATGCGTTCGTTCACTTTAAGCTCATCAGTATTCCACTCATTCCAGAGGAATTAGCTGCCAGAACACTGCTTTTCTGCCAACTTTGATCCCAGCTCTCCCTTCTGGACCAGTAAGGTGGACAACAAACCACACTCATCATAGCTCGTTAATGGACCTGAGGCCCACAGCCTCAGGCAGAATGCATGCGCAGAACTCACTGAATCTAATCTGCACTGTGCATTGTGAATCTAATTTCACAGTGCTTTCTTAATGCTTTAATCTAATCAATTCCCGACTGCCATAGAAAATAACTAAAGCATTAGCTCACTCACGGGCTGTGAAATTAATATAATTATAAAATCTCATTTTAGATGGTTTTAAATAATGAGCTGAAATGCTCAGGTTTACAAGGGATGAGAATGATGATGGTGAATAATTGTTCCTGTCATGTTTAGTGCAGGTGTCTTTGAAATGCCATGGGAGATGGATATGAACATGTGACATTAAAGTTTGAAGGACCATATCGGTGATTTTTGCATGTTTATGCAAAGACTACCTGCACGTTACGTTACTACCCAGCATTTTTCAAAAACATGAAACCATATTTTAGTTTCAAAGTTATTTTGACAAATCCCTTAATCTTTCAAAATCAAATGTTCAGGTGATGCACACACCTTAAAATTCAATGTTTTGCCTACCACGCATGATTGCAGAAGGCATGGTCAATTTAATTTCTCAGTAAAAGCTGTCTCCTCCTGGGACTACATTCCCTGATGGAGACATACAAGTACTGTACATTTTGTTCTGTGCAGCTCCATGTTGAATCTGTATTGAAATGCTAAAACTATGTTACTTTGACAAAAAATGTCATATACCTTGGGTTCGCTGTGATGGATTATCTGAAATCCATCTGATTTCAGATAATCATCTTATCTGAAGCATGTTTCAAGTTTCTGCAAGTTGATTTTAATAACGAGCTGGAATGAACTGAAACCAGTGGCTACCTGGAAGGTAAACTAAAACTTACAGCTCCGTTAGCATGTTTTGGAAAATGGTTTGGAGTACAGTAACAAGTATGTAGGTTGTATTTATTGGGCTCAAACATGCAAAATGACCAATATGGCCCTTTAATGAAGTCATGGAATTTGAACTTACTTCAGGTCATCAGAAACCCTCGCCTGGATTAGTGGAGTTTCGACTGAATGACCAAACACAGCACCTTCAGAACCTGGAGATAAAAATTCACACTTTACAAAGCAATCAAACAAGGTATTTCAATGTCTTTGAGTACTTCACATTATCATGTTTTTACCTGTGACAGTGAACTTTTCTGTTGTCATGACAATCTCCTCCTCGTCTGCAGTGAACAGCAGTCTGCCTCCGTCTCTGCTGCGCACCTGCAGCCTCTGACACTGAGCCTCCACTGCCTCAGATCCTGCAGATGGAGAAGCCAAGGTTAGAGCCTCTGACTTTCTATAATCCGAAATCCACAAATCCAAAGATGACCCTGTACCCTGTCAAAAGTACGACTGGAAATGTGACTGCAAGTCTTGGATTCCTAAAATTGTAGCTATTTGTTTGTTTAGTCCCACTAAATTCATGTTTCCAGCCATGAAATGTAATGAGTGTTCTTTCTGCCTTCACTCCACTATATTTTGAAAGAAAAGAAATATTGTAAATATTGTACCTTTTACTCCATTACATTTATCTGACAGCTTTAGTTAAAAATGCACTGTTAAATATGAGATAACAAAATAAATAAATAAATAAATAAAAAAGATTGCTGTTATCAAGTAAAAACCTTGTATCTCTGGCTTAGTTCTGCTGGATGGCACAATGCATTTTAGACTTCAACTCAGAGTTTTAGGGAAGGGAAAGAGATTGGAAAATTTACTGTAGTGTAGAAGAGCATGTTATCCTTCAACTGATTGAAAGCCAAAAATCTATGAAAATCAATTTTTTTAATGGAATTGTTTAGTTGTATTTTTATTATTTAATTTCAAGCTCTCTAAAACTGGAGGTTAAAGGGTTGTTCTGCTGTTGGGTGAAAAATACGTTGACAGGGACTATTCTTCACAGTTTGTGCTTTTACCTTTGATGTCTATGTACATTTTACTTCTAATACTCATTTAATTTTACTCAAAAACATCAACTCAAATAATGCTTCTTATGAGTTTCTAGCATTGGAAATAAGACTTTGAAATCTGTCCAATCATGTAAGATTATTATCAATCTGCAGTACTTTCTGGAGTGTTTGCTCTGCCAATGAAAAGCACTCAGCAAAGCTGGATCAGCCGTGTTTCCACAATGAATGGAGAGAAATCAGTAATCTGTTCCACTGGTGAGGAATATTAATTCCTGCTCTGTAGACTTTGGTGTTTTTCCAGATGTGCATTCAGAAACTCTTTTATCTCCCTTTTTCTCTGTCTGTCATTAATCCAGTGTGCGTCTTCTGGAGAATTTAATTATTCACACCAAGCTTCAGCTCATTTTTCAGACAAAATGCACTTAGTACCAAAGCAGGCACTAATTTCAGAGGAAGGTCAGCCGTGACCAAAATGTGTCATTGCACCAGTCTTGTCAAATAAGCATCAGTTCTCAACTAAGCAAAGATCAATAGTTATTCATGTTTATAAGCAGGTCATTTGCTTTTCAGTGGCCATTAATCATGAAAATGACTTTGGTAATTTGGACTGACTGATGGTTGAACTTGATGATAAGAAGAAGAATCCATTGCCCTTTCAGTAAGCGCAGCAAAGGCTAATATATGAATGAAACTAGACACAGGAACAGATGAGTTGAGATGACTTGAGGATAAATCATTGCTCTGGTCTTTATTAAAGTCATGAATAAATTAAAGGTTGATTATACAATTTACAGTAGAAACAAAGTGAACTTAATTTCTACTGAGTTCTACATAAATATAGACATAAAAAGTGCAACCCCAAAAAAGTTTTTAAACACACAAAGCAGAAAATAATCAGCTGTCAAAGCCAAAGTGGTAACTGACCCATTAATGTGAAGTGACTCTCAAAGCAGAGACAAACGGTATCGCAGAGGAAGTGGAAACTCACCCACTGTGAGTTGGCCGGTGAGCTGGCCTTGGCTGTTGCGAGCGTTCAGCGTCACGTTCTTTTCTGACCGCAGGAACAACAAGCTGTCCTACGGGAAGCATGAATGTGAGACCGAGATAGAGATGAACAGAGAGAGAGAAAGGAGGGAATAAATATGTTACATCAGGATCTTATGCTCCGGTTTTATGAGGACGACATCACCGAGTTGAAAGTCACAGTCGCACTTGGCAACTCCGAAGTTGTAACCGTAACCTGGATATACACACACTAAGCAACGCTAAATTTTGACATAACTTGAAGTAATTAAACAAAATTATACAGAGATGACTGAGAGCAGATGTAGCTATCAATGGACGCTTGTAAGTGTGTGATCAGTTTTATTTTCCTTTGTCCAAAATATGGACATTGTTGTCATCAAAGGAGTGTTCCTTTCCTTTTCTGTTGCTAGACAGTGGAGTCTTTGGCCTCCATGCACTTTTTCTAGCTGTTGCTTGGTCTCTCCAATGCATAAAATATTGTTGCATTTGATTACATAGACTCTGTTGTTCTGTTTATGTTTGAGTGTTGTATTTTTCTTTTAATTGTCCACCAGAAAGTGTGTTTAGTGTGTTGCACGAGCGAGAAAGACATTGTTTACAAGGAGTAGACCTCATTTTAATATGCAGAGGTTGCTGAATACCTTTAGGTGGTTCCATAATCAGACAGAATATACAGTACAGTATACTGGCTGCTGTATTGATGTCTGCAGGCAGGTGGTGATTATATGGAATTGTTAAATTGTATATACTCAGTGTGATATTTCTTAACCCATGTTTTGCGTAAGTGATGTAGGTAAAAATTCAGGTGGCAATGTTCGTTTTATTTACTACTTTTGATTAACTGTCTGCTTTCCCCAAAAGCAGACAGTTGTTGCAATCAAATTGTTGCAGATTATCCACAGAGTTTGCGAGGCATGTAACTTTGCAGAGGACACATGGTTTATTTTCATTCCCTTCTTGCTCCTTCCCAATATAAATGCACATCATGAACAGAAGTTCTTCAGGACGCACCATAGCACGAGGAAATTTGACTTCTCAATTTGAAGTATCCCTTTAAAGAGTTTTACAGGTCTTAAACTGTTTCCTGAGGGGCTGAGACTGAGACTCTGTTGCTCTCCTAAACACTTCTGTGGGATGTCATGAAAGGCCTTTTAGTCACCGCGCCTGTTGTGGAAGGTCAAGTGTAGATCAGAGTCAGTGCACATAATTGGAGGCTGTTGCTGTAGGTGCGATGGTCCCGTCAGACTGAAAAATTACCATGGCTGCTGTAAGGCAAAGGATGCTCCCCTGCATACTATAAAAAACATCACAGCCAAAAGCAAGAGCACAGCAGACTTGAAACAAAAGGGTTTGAAACAAAGCAGCTTTACGTGGTTCTCTCATCTTCCTGCCAGTGTGGGAAATAAAACTTTAAAGAATAAAAATTGAGTTTAATATCAATTCTCATTTACTAATCTGAGGCTATTTTAACTAGGTATATTTAACAGAATATGTTAGGTAAAAATAAGTGTTGAAGGGCCCATTTACACCTTGTAATAGAACACAATCTATATCCAGATACCTTTCCAGATAACGTAAATGTATGTTAATGCAAGGTGTAAAAGCATGCAGGACACATTGGGATCGGGATGCTATGCAGTCTGCCAGGCCACATACGGATGTTGTCATAACTGCACCTGGAACGCATATAGTGACATCCCACACACCAAGTTACAATCTTATTTTTAAATGGATGAAGCTTGTCCGTGGAGAGAGGAGGAAATTCATGAATAGTGTAATGTCCCGCATACTGAGATCCAATCACAGCACAGACAGACATAAGTCAGATAACGAGAAAGCTTTTTAATGCAAGTTGCGTCATTTGATGTTATTGCCCCAATAACGTATCTGGGTACATTGTAATGCAAGGTGTAAAAGGGTCAATTGTTTCATAAATTTCTCATAAAATAAATCTTTTAAGATCATATTCCATGCTCCAGAGTGCAGTAGCTTTACAGGCATGTTTTATTTGTCTAACAATTAAATCCTCCTCTATTTCAACTTGTTACTTCTGGACAGATTAAATTTCTTCAACCAAATGTTGCTTCAAGGATTTTTAGATTTTTAAAGCACTACTCCAGTGAATCGCTTTAGCTCGAAGACTTGGATTCAGAAATTAATGTTACAATTAAGGTCTTTGCCATTCGTATTCATGGTGAGCAGATAAAACACACCTGCATCAGATGCTATTTATAAATCAATTAGGGTCTCCAAAGATAAAAACGAGAGCCAAAATCTGAGAGATTTAATGAACTGTGTCTGGACTGTTTTGCCTGATCCAAAAATTATCTTTTTCAGACTCAGACAGGAAATTAAGTCAAAGCAAAAGTGCAATTTTAGATTTTTCATTTAAAAATTGTCAAGTGCACAGTGTAGTATGGTTTGTATAGGAAGACTTTTGATCTGGTTTTGTATTAATAAAGCAGTGGATCATAACTGACATTGAGTATCTTATCACTTGAAGCCAATTATGAAGCTCACATGCCCAGAGGTAGCGAGTTGAGCTTTGACCTCCATAGTGCCATCACTAACCGAGTGAAAGATAAATGGTTGTTAAAGGAACATGAGCAATTTTTCTTTCAGGGCACCCAGAATTCCTAGCTGCACCCCTGGCCTTAGGCCTCTATCTGTGTTCGCCAAATATTCACATCAGTGGGTTTCATGTGCCGTGGAGGCCCGAGGGTGCAGGTTTTCATTCCAGCTTGACACCACAGTAGCTGATTGTAGCTCTGAGCATGTTCAGCCAGAGAGGAGTGAAATCAGCAGCTGTATTTCTTAACATAAATAAAATCCTGCATACTGAGATCTCAATGACACATGATTGAAACCCACTGGAGCGCATCAATAAAAAAAAATAAAAATTCTAAACAAACCTGAGTAGACTGCTCGCCAAATCAGAATTGACCTCTGTTGTTCTTAAGCAGCATCAGACATTATGATAATACATGGAGCAGCTCCAAGACAATTTCACTAAACCAAGACTTTTCTAGTTTGTGTCTTGCTTTCAGGTGTTTTGTTGAGAATTTACCAGAAAATATAATGATGCGTTAGATGTATACGGTGAAATGTGTCTATTGTGTACTGAATGATTTACAAAAAATGGGCTCTCAGTGACTTTTGCTCCTTTTTTAATTGTAAAAATGTATATTATAGAGGCCCTGAAAATAATAATTTCACAGTTTGGGGTCGGGGTGGGGGTGCTGGCCAATCTCTTGCTGGCTAGCCTCATACTTTGGTGTGTCTAATCGGGTTTGTTACATGATGATGTAAATATAATATATCCTGGATTTTAAACAGTCAATAATCTTTGTCTTGGCATCTATATTGCCCTCTTTCACCCCAACGATTCAAGTGTATGCGTACTGTGCCATCTGTAAAAGCTGATGGATGGATGGACACACACACACACACACACACATACACACACACACACACACACAGGCATAATGGGAGCCCCCAGGGTTGGAAAAATAATATACAGAATATTCCATCCATCCATCCATCTGCCTGTCAGCTTTGACAGGTGGCTCAGCACAGCTACTGCATATCCAAATACTGCAGCAAAAAGAGACCTACATTAGAACAACAAATAACATTCCACAGAACAATCATAATATCAAGTGTCTGAATCCAATTTACATTTAAACTTTCAAGCATGAGTGACACACAGTGTCCATAATTTCATATCCGAAAGCAACTCAGACTTGAAAATCCACCTGCCAGAGGCTTATTGAGTGAATGCTTATGAAACCAGTACATTGCGACCCCTTTGAGATTCATTACTGTGGCACACAGCGAGCAGAAAGTGTGAAGCATTAGCACCAAGGTGCTGTTATTTGTGCTTTGCTGTGATGTGAGTAAGATGCTCCCCATGACAGCCTCTCTTCTCTGAAAAACTTTACAACATAGCTAAATTTGTGTGTCTTCAAATCTGTTTCTTGGTTTGTAAGGGTGTGTGCACTGCTGAGTGTGGCCCTGTAGCAGTCGCCCTCCTATCCTGTGCCATACATTTATGTGCTGATCATTGTACTGGATTGTACATGCATGTTTAGTCTGCTGATGTTCTGGTAGATGATTCTTCACGTGAACCAAGTATTTTCTCACTATGTTATTAGGTTTGAAAAATGATGGAGTGTTGTGTTTGGTGCAAGTGTTTTCAATCCTCCAGCTATGTATGGTTATGGCTATATGGCTGTATTTTTTTTTTTTTTTTTNTTTTTTTTTTTTTTTTTACTAATTGTCTGTCATTGTCAGAATAACCATAGCATTTAAATACCTGGTTAATGTTTCGGTTCTCTGACTTTTGGTTCTGGCAATTTTTGTTCACATGTAAAATTCAGATAGAATTATGTTCAAGGGGAGAGAATCAAAACTGAGGTACTGGTTGGTGATGGTGGTTTCTCTGCACACTTCAGTGTTGAATTTGCCCCTCTGTTGGTGATATTACCACAATCAAGAAAGACCAGTTTGTCGTGGATCCATAATGGTGGTCCTCTATTGTGATATGACACATGTCTACAAACAGTGGACATTTTTGACATTTTGGACTTTTGCAACCAAAGACAGCATAAAGTTTCATAAAGATGTCGCTGAGGACCAAATAGTAGTGTAACTTGTATACAGGTAGTATTTATTGGGCTCAAGCATGCAAAATCACCGGTATGGCCCTTTAAGTAAATGAGGATGTTATCTACGCAATCACTAGCATTGCTTATTTGGTATTTGTAAAACGTGGGTTTAGCAGTTAATGAAGATTCAAAGCACTGACTGTGAGAAATAAAAAGCAAAGTTATTATGGCGACGGCAGCAGCTTAGACCAAATATACATAAAAACATACTATATTGTACTTTCTTTAGGTATCTGTGGCTCACGCCTGTTCATTGCTGTTTGCGGTAATGGCTTATTGATCACTGGTGGTTATCTGCCTGAAGAAAGGCACTGTGGTGTAAACTCTCCACCACTCATTGGATAACCATAATCCTTGCCCTCTCACTGCTTGACATATTTCTTCAGGTGCAAAATATTGAGTGACCCACAGAGATTTTTGTCCTGCAAATATCTCTGGTGCCGGCAGATAAGGCGGCCATTCTGCTGCCTGTCTGTAAAACAGGACAGTAAAAATGTCTGCAGGTGGTATTGCATTGGGGAATGGGATATTGGCTTTGTCTAATGTTCAGTGTGTGCATCAGCCTCAAGGTGTTTGTTGATGCCGAGTGCACGACTGTTACATTTAAATACATATTGAGCTTAAGTGAAACATCAAAGAGTGAGACTAGGCAAATCTAGCTTGTTTCTCAATTTGCTGTAGCAAATTGTACCCGCTGTCGAGCCACTTCCTGCATCAGCATCCCTCAAAAATCAAATTTACATGGAACCCTGGCTTGGTGTCCTTGAAATTGCTTCTGCACCATGTCTAATCACTGAAAAGGGGATGATCCTACAGCTACTCGTGTGGGAGAAGGAAATTTGGATCAACTTTGCACTGGAGCTGTGTTGGTTAATCTACTAAACATCAAAGAGGAGAAAGAAGAGAGAGGAAGCGATGGGGGGAGGAATTTATCACGTTGGCTTGATTGGAAATCTAGCGGGGGACTCTGGTCCAACTGTAATCGTTTGTAATCTCCTGTAGGGTTGTATGTGGCCTGTGAGGCAGCCTATTACCCATCTCCTGCTGATGGGAGCCTCTGATAGCGCACGGTGGAGGATGACAGGAAATGAGGAGGAGGAGGAGGAGGAGAAAAGGACTAGAGAGAGAAAGAAACAGAGAAGAGAGAGTAATCTCTCCAACACAGGCACCATATAGAAATATAAAGTTACATCAAAGCCCCGTCAAGTCAGAGCTCAGAAGGAAGTTGGCCTTTGTTGTTAATAAATTGATCAAACTTTCCCGACGCAGAGATCGATACCAGCTTATCCGTGACTTTGGCAAGATCTTTCACCGTGAGAGCTTTTCAGATACGTTTCAGTCGATGGCAGTTATTCAAACTTCACCAGAGTTATTGATCAACACGCAAGTTGAAGTTAGTGAAAAAAACGGCGAGAGAGCAACTTACCTTTCTGGACCGGATCTCACTCACATAGAGAGGTGAGAGAAACTCTGAGATTCCCTCCAGGTGAACACCATCCTGGTTCAACTTCAGGTTTCCCATGCCATCCTGTAACAGAATTGTAAATGTACCCAGGTTGTGTGGAAATAGGTGCCAAAATTCCCGATCTGATTTAAAGGATTACAGCTTTCCAAAAGGATTTTTAAACAAATTACACTGTGCTGTCACTGATCGACATTTGTCAGAGTTGTAGCTGCTGTGTGTGTGTGAGAGACAGGCAGGTAGGCAGGTGGACAGGCGGCGCTGAATGACATGGCAGGAAGTAGGACATGACATTGAGGTGACAATACCTCAGACATTCAGAGGTGTGAGGGTGACGGGCTGCAGTGGGAGGACGGAGGAAAAGCAGGGCTCATGTAGCAGCTGTGGACGTGATCGTGAACTCACGGGAATGTGGAGAGGGATAGATATTAAATGATGCAAAATGATAATCATATTACAGATTATGTGTTGCTTTGTCTCTTTGCAGAATATCTTAAAAATCTAAAAACAGATTTCTATTAAAGGGCCTACAGATTTTTATGTTGCTTCTGAAACCTTTGCAATGCTTTACTGTACAAAAAACACACTGATTCACATCTGCTCTCCCTTGCTGCAGCACGACTGTGCACACTGAGTAAAAACAAGCTGTTTGGGGTATTCTTTCTTTAAAGCCTCTTTCCAAAAACATCTGCTTTGATTCCTTCTATCTCTATCCTCATTCTTGTTAGGTGTGTCTAAGGTATTATATGTTGACATCAATGTGTTACGGAAGTAAAGGACCAATCAAAAACTGAGCTTTCAGGCCGATTTAGGACCTGTGTGTTTGGCTTTCTGGGTGCATTTCTGTAAGTATGAACTTTGGCAATGTGTAACACATACACCCCACTATATTATGTAAACATGAGGGAAAATAACAAGCATAATTTGCCCCCTTAAAATTAGAGGACAGATGATGGACCACTGATTTAGTTTAGTTGGTGATCTGGATCTGGTATTTCCGCGATTAGGCAATGTTTATTTTTTTTTAGCATTGAAGCAGTGGAGATACAGCAGATGCTTTATTCCAAATCAGTGTATGCATGGAAACTATTTCACATTCAACTTTAAAATGCTCAGCGTAATAACGACACCTGTGATAAACTGCACAGCTTTTGCAGAGATTTACAGCCTTCAAGTTCCATCTGGGTTCAATAAGTTGTTGTTAGTGAAGCACTTCAAACCCAGAGTTAATTAACTCTCATTCCGGGGTAAAACTGCTCAAAAACTTATTATAATTCCAATAAAAGAGGAGTGTAGTTTGCCCGCGTTTTCTTATTGAGCTGCCTAAATCCTGAGAGATGGGGAGCAGTGAAGTACATTTTCTGGAGCGACACCAACAGTACTGATAAGGTCTTTTAGTCATGACACAGATTGATGAGAGGCAAAGGAATGGAGGAGTGATAGCAACAGCCCAGGGGACACATCCGTCACAGAGGGAGATGCCGCCATCAGGAGTTTGTTGACAAAATGGTAGATTGTGTGCATTGTCCCTGAAAATGTCACAGGGACTCGCAGCATCTGCCTGTTCAGTTTTTCCTTCAAGATGAACACGTTCTTGGTCTGCCAGCTCTTCTCTAATTCCTTATCAATTCCAGATGAAGAACAAACAACATGAGATGTGGAGTTTTTAAGAAATCCTAAATAAGCCAGGATGAAGACAGATAAAGGTTTTCCTATTAGGCGTAGGACTCGAGAAAGGAAGGACAAAGTGATTTATGGAAGGATAGACAAAGGGATCTAGAGGGAGGCAGGAAGGAAGAAAGAAAGGAAGTAATTCAAGGAAGGAAGGAAAGATGGAAAGCAGGAATGAAGGAAAGAAGGACTGATTTAAGGAAGGAAGGAAGCACAAAGTGATTTAGGGAAACAGACAAAGTGATTTAAGGGAGGAAGGAAGGTGAAAGGGAATGAAGGAAGGAGGGAAATAAGGGCAAAGTGATTGAAGGAAGGAAATTTCAAAGTCACACAATATCTGGTAATTTCAGTCTATTTAAAGTATTAATGTGCATTTTCTATGCTGTTTCAGTTCTGTTCTTAATTCATGATATATATTGACCCTACGGTTGATACACTCACCACTGAGAAGTTCATGACCTTTATAATCCAGACGGTGAGGGCCAGGTTCACTATCATGGTGACCAGGAGCAGCAGCAGGAAGAAGTACAGGCATCGTTTCCTCCAGCCGTACAGACCCACAGGGTAGATGGCTTCACAGGCGGGCCGCTGGAGGTGCAGCGACTGGGAGGCAAGTATAAACTGCTCCTGGGTGATCTGGAACACAAGCATTACGTGGCTGTAAATATATTCAGTTATGCATTTGTTACTGTGCAAGCACGACTTGTCACTGAAATAGTCAGGATTATGGATTTTTCAGGACAAGGCTACTTTCCATTTTTGTCTCTTTTGTGATGACTTACTTGGGTTCGACCGGCCTTTTTTGAAATTCAACCTACAGTGGAGTAATCAAGCTCTGAACCTAATGGGCAATATTGTCTGGCTGGCTTTATTTTATCCAGAGAGATGCCATATTAGAGTTCCCTTTTACAGATTTGATTTTGTTGCGAGAAGGGAGGATTATCAGCCAAGATTCAAGGATTACATAGTGATCAGTCATGTGAATAAAAGGTGCAAAAGTTCTGCAATGAAGCAGTACATCTCATATACAAACCGGTGTCAAGCCAAACAACAGAAATTTACATACTAATGATATTATTGTACCGAAAAGCAAAGCCTGTGACATTTCAGCACAGACATTCATTTGTATGGATTTAATAAGATGTCACAGCTTTATTTTCAGTGCTAATTACTTGTTGACATTTTGTCAAACTATATTACTGTGTTTCCCCCCAAAAATTTCACCATGACTGACAACTTCCTGTTTTCTGTTCACCTCAGGCTCAGAACATTAATGCCCATCAACCTTTAAAAGGAAAATATTTCACACGCCATTTGCACTAAGTAGGTTTTATGGAACTTTGTCTATAAAAGATATGAAACTAATGGAGGTTTGGAATCATATCAGCTTGTGGATGTTTGCAATCTTAAAGGGGGATTCCATGAATGTTTCACCTCAGGTTCAGTTGGTTATGGGGAGCACTATCCATTGATGTAAGGTGTTAAATTGCTAAAAAAAAAAACCAAAAAAACAAACAAACAAAAAAAAAACGTTTTAGGAGTGGTTTTATTTGCTTTTTAGTGCTTTAGTTAAGCTGTTTTCACCACCAACACAAAGTAATCCTTGTGATGTCATGAGGGTCAGTTTCTCTGGCTTTGCAGCACCTTTACAACCACAAAAACCTTTATACAGTTATTTCACATGCTTGATAGTCCTCCCCATGACAAATCAACTGAATTTGGGGTGTAAAATCGGTGGAGTACCCCCTTAAATAAAAGACCATAGCAAATGTTTGGTTCCAATTAAATTATGAGGTTGATTATTAGACATAGAAAAACAGTCCGGGTGAGTTGGTGAGTCCATGCTAGAATGAAAACCTGCAGCATGTGAGCTCTGATCTCAGATCACAAGCCATGATGACTGTCAAGTGTGGTCGTCCAGGCGAGTGTGTGCAGTTGCTGTTCTCCAGTTGATCGTGTCGGCAGATTGACAGTGTGTGACTTCTCATCACAGGCTGCAAGGCGAGCCGAGCGCTCCACTCTTGTATGGATGAATTCATACTTATGCAGCCTGCCTTCCTCCCTCGCTCTCCAGTATAGATAATAATGAAAAGTGTCTCGTTGTGGATGCAGAGATAAGATCACTTTAATGTCCACCTGCAGAGACTTACTTTGTGGTATCCACTTAGATGAAATATTTTTCTGTTTGTTATACATCTACAGGGAGCTACAGGTAATTTATCCTTCCCGTATGAAACTCTTTAATTATACCAGACGCACATTCATAATTGACACACCTGTGCACCGTCCTTCCCAGAGGAAAACCCAGGAAATGTTATGCATGCATAACTCAAGCCTGACTCCGTGGCCCACATGCTTTATTCATACTCAGCATGTCATTAGCATAGGACACTGATGGCAGTTAACAGATTGTATGTTTTCTTGACAGGGTCTCATTAACGGGGGCAGAGCAGGAAAAACTTCAGCTCAGCAGGCTGATGACTTTTTCAACGAGGGCAAGTTAGAACAGAGGCATAAACTGGATCCTGGATCCTCTTTAGCTCATCTGACTGGATGCCATTACAGTGAATTTGGTTGTTGACACCTTTGGGAATAGAATCCACCCATGTGACCCTGCATAAGATAATTGAGACATTATACTCTACCTCAACCCTAACCCGCTAAAGATGCAAGCCTGCATCGGTTTAGAAGTACAGTCAATGAGAATGGCGGTGGGTGGTGTTCCAGGTGTTACCACCATGTGTAACCCCACCCAGGATCCAAGATGCAGCAAAGGGTAGTTTGGATGGATGAAGGATGCATGGTAAAGTTGGGACAATTTGATTAATTTTTGGTGCAGATAGTGCCTAAATGTGGCCTTTCGTAAAGGTTTGGTCAATAACTCCTGAACCACAAGGTGCAGATGCAGATTTTTTTCTGGACTTTTGTCATTGATCATGATTTGGTTGATTTTTATCTTCACAGATTATCCACCAGTTTTGGTTTTCGATAATCGATATTTTCATGGAATTGGCTGCCAGACTTCTGTAAATATGGCGGAGTTGACATAAAATCCCATAATTCCTGAACACACTATGCAGTCATACTTAAATATTAAGGACGTGCACATATCAACATTGTGTAATAATTTTATGGTGTTTGGATTATAGGTGGCACTACGGCAACATTATACATTTAAATCACATAAATTTAGGATATTTAGTTGGAATCACTTGCAATTTTCTATAGTTTATCATCGTGCAAAGTTTTAATATTCTCAGACTGGATTTAAATATTCTCAAAAAAAAATAAATAAATAAAAAATGGCTGCCACCAGTCAGGATGATTGTCTGCCACTATGTATACTTTGATGCAGATACACACCAAGATGTAGATGAAAAATTCCTAAACATTTTCTGTTACGTGCCTAGTGCTTTCGAGTTCATTGCGTTCTTCGAAAGGGAATTATTATTGCACTATTCCCTCTGAGCCACAGCAACAATAATAGAGTGTATGACACTTCAGATGTGGCTTCAAACAAGAGTCTTCTACAAGCTTACGACTGCTGCATAATTTAATCCAGTCTTTAAGTGAGTGTTTCCTTGGAGTGAGGGGGTTTGGTCACTGGCAGATGTCTCACAAATGGATGTTACGACTTTGCAGCAAATACAAATGACCCACATCGCTGGCCTAGAAATGTCACTGATTCCAATTTAGCCACTGATACAGCTGAGCGACAGTGAGAGCATTATGGTTACACAAAGGCTGGTACAAGCCTTTGGTAAACACTCCGTGCAGGGTCAGAGAAGTAAATACAGCTTTCCACCACATTAAACACTGATAAAACAGTGTTTACACCACAAAATACAGCACAGTGTATCTGATCGTGTATTGGCTGGTTTGATCTGAGTTCAGACCGGAGTAATCCAGGTCAGTTTCTATCTATGAAGTGACCTTTTCTAGTACGAAAGGACCGAAAAAGAGAGGCCCATAGTAAAAGCACATTTGTAGCGGAAATTTCTGAAGTACTAAGAAGTCACAATGCTTTACATTTTCAACGTCACGGCACATTATTGGAATCTAACAGACACAACCCACTCCTCACAAAAAAAAACATAAAACAAAACAGGTTTAAGACTAAAGTTACAACACTCGTGTTGGTGCAGGACAGATGTAGTCTATTTTCAATCCACTGTTGCTAGGAGAAACGTCAGCGCTAATTTCTATGGCAACCCACTGTTCCCAATGCTCATGGATCCTGTAATTTCTTAGCAGAGTTTTAGTGCATATGTTACCTGGTGGAGTCCTGTCTCCTGAAGCTGGGAGGGAAGGAGGGGGGGGGAGTACAGTACAAAGTGTTTTTGTCAGCGTGTCACTTCAGCCGGCTGTCACAGCTGAGTCTCGTTATACTGATAAAGATGTCAAACTACACCGGGTCGACAAATGACAACATAAATGACAAAGTAATAATTACAAAGGGAACTGCAGGAAAATCTTTTGTTTGCATATCAGTTATTAGAAGTAGCTCATATGCAAGTTTAAAAGTGCTATTTATGTTCATATCTCTAATTTTTGTTTATAATTGCTACTGTTTGCACTCTGATTAGATCGAAACTATATTTCATTGTCATGGAAGGTGTGTTACTGTATGTGCAATGACAAGATGGTTGAATCTAAACTAATCTAATCTAATTATGAAAAATTAAGTTACTGAGACAGACCTCCATACCGGATCGGTCGAGGCCCGGGTTAACAACGACCGCCATCGGTACTGTTGACCTACAGGGT
>VXCM01006500.1:0-26892 GCA_014773175.1 Lucifuga dentata
CTGTTTAGCTGTTAGCATAATGCTATACTCTGATGACATAGGCCAAGGCCAGCTAGAAGGCCCTGATGTGTAAAAGAATACCTCCAACATGGCAAACTCGAAATCTGATTGGTTAAAGAATATGACAATCAACAATATTGTCCTATTTGCTTGAACAGCAGAGGAGATTCACTTGAGATTCTGAAGGCCTCAGGCTAGATTTTTTTACCTGGAGACAGCACAGGGGGAAAATCTGATTGGATAAAAGCTCTAATTTATATGAGCTGCACTGGAAGCAGCAAAACTGAGGGAGAGAGTAGCGACGAAATGACGTTAATAATAAACTGATGGGAATGAACTTTGTAAAATACATATAGCATTAATTAAAATATTAAATTATAAAAACATAATTTGATGATTCTGACAATCTCTAGGCCAGCGGAGAAGGCTTTGCTGGCCCTGACCGCACACCACCAGTTTGGATCCAGATCAGTTAGATTCTAGATTGAGAAAGAGGAGCTAAGGAGGGACTAATTTCTGATATGCAACAATCACACTGAATTATGAATTATAGCTTAAGGCTGGATTTACATGACCACGTACATGTGACTTGATCTTTTGTGAACATGTGATACATATCAGACATGCTTCCTGAGGATGTAAATGGTAAAAAAGTCACATGGAATCGGATATGTTCAGATCTGCTTTGGGCCTCTTGCATATGTGGAAATAAACCGGATATGNCACATGGAATCGGATATGTTCAGATCTGCTTTGGGCCTCTTGCATATGTGGAAATAAACCGGATATGTATCGGATATCCGCCAATGTGACTGCTGTCTAAATCCACAGATCAGAATTTCCTTCCCATTCTGACTCCTACGTAACGTTCTGCTTTATCTGCACACGATGATGTCAGCATCAATATGATGACACTCTCTGTAAACAGAAATGGAGGACATATATATCAGACATGCTGATGTGTGTTTATGTCAAA
The DNA here is from genome assembly GCA_014773175.1 of Lucifuga dentata. Taxonomy (NCBI): domain Eukaryota; kingdom Metazoa; phylum Chordata; class Actinopteri; order Ophidiiformes; family Bythitidae; genus Lucifuga; species Lucifuga dentata. Next base: position 977 of record VXCM01006500.1, read on the forward strand.
TAGACGTGTTAGTGTGTGATAACAGGCTCCTGTTATAGCAGCAAAACTCCAACTCCACCCGCTTCTCCTCCATGATTAACGATGAACATACATGTCCTGATAGAGAGATAAATGCTCACACAACATATCAGATGTTTCTCTCTGCATGTGAAAGTTTTAACCTGCTGATCAGATTTTAAATACTTTTCTCATCTTAGTCCGTTGAAGTGTTTTGTTTTCATGCATCTCAGAAATGTGCGCATGCGTAGCTGCATCCTGCTGCTACAGGTCAAAGGTCAAAGTGTGTAAATACAGGCATCAGATATGAGCTGCTTAAAAAAATAAAATTTAAATACTTTGAACAAAAAATCAGATATAGGCAAAAGATCGGAATTTAGCATCAAGAGTTGTAGCATAAATCCATCCTGAGAGACGAACATCAAATATTTAACTGTTAACTATTTCTCTTTTTTTAGAATTACCAAAATAGTGTAATGAAATGTCTGACAACAGTTTGTTGCTTTAAAAAATATATTTTCTACATGAAAATATTAAGCATTTACACACAAAAATTACATGATAAACATTTTCATTCTTAACCTCTTTATCTCAAGTCTATTCCAAAGCATTTAGCTAATTGCGCTGTTATTAACCAGTGCTAATTTGTTAGCTCAGAACATCCCAGATGTCCCAAAGTTTAAAAACATGTTTGAATTTAGTGCAAAATATGAGATGCTCCTTTGGTTTGAGCAGATGTACAACTTCCTAGAATATCAATGAGCAATAACCAATGACAGCATGAGAGGATGCGGAAGAAGAAAAAAAAACAAAAAACACAGATCTGTTCCAGACACAACAGGACAGTACAATATTGGAGTTCTATTGTTTTAAGTGGCGCACGGCTCCTCACACACTTGCAACAACAGCGAGTATAAACCAAGCTAATGCTGCAACATTTACATGTTGACGGCAGAAAAACGCCCAACTGCCGATGGCAGGGGAATGCAGAGCCAGATGGCAGGCAACAACGGTAGACGCGGAGCTGCTGCCTGGCTGGGTCATCGTCCCACAAAACCTGGGTGGGTCTTCAGAAACCTGGGCGGGCCACCCAGGTTTTGCCTATGTATGGGAAACACTGATGTATGCCTCCACCAGGGAATATAGTCCCAAAAGAAGACCTGCGTTTATGGAAAAATTTAAAGGACCGTGATTTCATAAGGCTGTGTAACTATTAGCAGGAGAAACATGGATTTTTAAGGTGGGTGTATCACTTGAATATTTGATTTTGAAAGATTAAGAGATTTTGCAAAATATCAGGAAAACTGAAATATGGTTTTATCCTTTGGGAAATGATTGTCAGTAACATAACATGTATGAAATAGAATATATTAGGCTCAAACATGCAAAATGGATGGTATGGTCCTTTAAGTTAAAGGACCATAAAGGACTACAGAAAAAGGATTAGTTAATACTTAAAGGACCATACCGTTAAAAGATTACCAGTATGGTCCTTTAAACTGTAAACCAATGGCAGCTGTATTTCAGTTCCTAAATTAGGCTCTTTCCTCCCACAGCAGTGATCTGACAGTTATACAGTTGGCCAGTGTGGACTGCCAGGTCAGAGGTCAGAGGTCAGGCTGTAGGTCAGAGAAGACATTTGGCATTTTCTTTGTCAGATGTGTTTGTGTTTGTCAGATAAACATGCTTCATTTGAAACACAGTTGCCGTTCTGCAGACATTCCCAGCATTCATCTGCCCCACACACGTTTTCTACATCTACACCTAATCATTCATGATTCCGTATCAAACTCCTGTCTGTGTTTGTAGCAATGTGTAGCTGCAGCTGATTTGTGTTTTGCACCACAGCAGGAAGGATTCATCAAGGTTATGCAGCATGTGATGCATTCCAGTGAAAATGAAATTTCCACTCCAACGTGGAAATCAACCTGTCTGGATCTTTATTTTACTTATTCAGTTAATGTGAGTCCAGTCAAGTGATTGCAACACCAAATAGCATGTTTTTCTTTGTTGTTTGGCATGATACATCTGTACATGACATCTCATCACAAGACATGAGAAGAGCATCTATCACATTTTGTTAAAATGTCAAATGAAACTCAGTAGTTGTTGGTTCGTAGTTACATCAGCTAAACTGTAAAGGGTATTTTAAATAAACTGAACTATAAATCATCTCCAGTAATCCAGAGCACAAACACATTCTGTTCTGCCCACAAAGCTCAGCACCATCCACTCCCTCCATCCTCCCAACAACATGGCCGAGAGCTTTTACGCTGACCGTGTTCACACTACAGCTCTTTTATTTCACTTCATGTTTTGTCAGTGTGAACTACAAAAAGCTGCATGGAGTCAACGCCCAACATCCTGTTTGTATCTGGATCAGATCAGGTCAACACTGGATCCAGTCTACATGTTGACTGGTGTGTCCATCTAAAAACTCTAACGATTTAGTTGATTTTCAATGATGCCTCCTGCAAAGTCAAGTCAAGTCAAATTTATTTGTATAACCCAGGATCACATATAATGTTTCAAAGGGCTTTGCAGACCCACACATTAAGGAAAAACTCCCCAGAAACCTTATTACATAAAGAAAATGGAAGAAACCTTGGGAGAGGCTTTCAAAGAGAGACTCCCTCTCCTCCAACGACTGGCAAACTGCACAATAAACTCTTATGAATGTAGAGGGTGATGATATGTTGGGAATGGAAGGTATGTACAGGTGATTTATTGGTACTAAAATGTGCAAAAAATCCCAAACAGTGCCCAAAAGATTTATTTACAGAGCAAGAACAATAAAAAAAGAAAAAAAAGGTAAAATTAATTAACAAAAATAAACATGTATTAACAAAAAAAATACATGGGATTGATGGTTTATGGATTATGGATTAAGTCTCACAGAGACAAATCTACTTTTAGTCAATCACAGAGGGGCCAAAATTAAAAATTGGGTCCAAGTTGAGGGCCATTGGAAACAGACAGATATGACAAATTATTCATATACTAATATGAACTTCACTTTAACTGCTGCTCCCAAGACATCTTATAGAATTCAAACCAGAGGTATGAAAAAACAGACAAATGAGAGATCAAATTCAAAATAAATAACATTTTTTTATGTCTTCCTCTCTATCAGCAGTGTTTCTGACTCATTTCCTATGAAAACGTTTTGTCACAGGAAATAGCCAGAAAACTGATTTTTCTTAAGGGAAATCTAAAATCACTCTTTGTTTTTCATTAACAACTTCAACAAGCAAAATGAAAATACTGTATTTTAAATGTGATCATGCCTTCTTATGTTATATTCTTTAATTATGGCCACATCAGCTCTGCTAACAAGGCTAACAGGTTTATCTCTAACGACAACAAACAGCTTCTCTAACTCCACCTGAGCTGAAAGCCTGTTTTCAGATCCACGTTTCCTTTGACCGATTCTTCCTCAGGCTAGCTTAAAGTTCATTAAAGTGACTGTAGGGCATGGAGGGGAGGGGAGCTGGTGCTTCAGGTGTTGATTGATGCTCTGGCTGTTGCAGTGCATTGTGGGATTTGTAGTATCCGTAATGTGCGCACTATATACCAGGGAGCCAGTTATTATAGAGATTAGATATTATCTCGCGGGCCACATATAACTGTACCACGGGCCACATCCGGCCTGCGGGCCTTGAGTTTGACTTATGTGTTTTAGAGGTACTGGGAATTTATTATCATGGAAAATGCCCCCAGACATTTCTGACAAATGAGCAGAGAGAGTGTTGTCACATGACTTTTGTTGATATATTTTGGTTTGATTGGATGTTTTCCTGAATGAAACTGAACCATTACAAGCGGTAAATGCAGTGTTGGAACAATTTAGTCCCTGATTCAGACCAGAGCAAACAATTGGCAGGTACGAAAACGGCCTTTAATCCAAATGCAGGCTGAAGGAAGTGGGTCAGAGATTCATGAGGTGAGTTTAGCTCCACTGTGGACATGAGTTTGGATGGGACGAGGGTCCGTGTGTGATAACGGGACCGTGTTTCTCATGTTTCAGAGCAAACAGCACTGAACTGGTTTTGATGCACACAGATGAAGCAAACTTTGTCATCACACTGGAATGCTGACTGAGCTCCTCTGTTGAGGTTGTGTAATATAGGATGAAATACAGCAAAGTGTTAACAACTACTTATGGTTTATTTTGATTCCAGTGGGATGCAAACCACAAAATAAACACCAGACCACAGAAAATCTGACATGAGTAATGGTTAGAATAAAAAGACTCATGTACAACCAGGATGGAAATTATAGAGGAGCTCAGCCACCACAAGTAAGACATGAACTCCTCTGAAAGCAGTGTTTCAGAAATTTCGGTGGGTCTCAAAAGTTGTGGGAATAAAAGTAAAAAAAATTAATTTCTTTTGATCATTTCTCTGTATATGCTCTGGTAGAACATTTTGGGCTTGGGGCTGATCAACCAGAAGTCTCCTCTGCTAGCTCCAAAGTTAGCCCCGCCAAGGCTAACGCAAGCTTAGCTCCTACTACGACAGACGCCAAGTTTAGAGAAAGGAGATGGTGATGAAGAGGAGCAGCACCTGCAGGGTAAAACCTACCAACCTGCTGGACATGTCAGCAGTAGATGCACTAGTTAAAATATCTTTTCTAACATAAATGGAAGTTTAGTATGTACTGAAATGTCTGTGTTCTCAGTGTTCCTCAGGGTTCCTCCAAACTAAAGGCTACCAGGTTGGATTTGATTGTGAATATTGAGTCTTATCAGACGTCACACCACTGGAGAATCTGTCAAGATCACCTGTAGAACCATCAAATAATCAGGACTTAATGACTTAGTGGTTGTCAAAAGGGAGAATTAAGGACCTCATGGACTTTTCTCTACTGCCGTCTTCAGACCAACTTTACGATTTCACCCCCAGTCGGCTCTGAGAACCGAAAAATCATCTATATTTTGCTCATTCCATCAAACATTGCTGGAAAGAGCGATGCAGGAGCTCTGGCTTCAGTCTGTTAAGTTTTTATGAAGCTGTACTCTACTGCCTCTCCCCCTGCCTGTATGGGGGTCATATCTGTCTCTCTCTATGACACACACACACACACACACACACACACACACACACACACACACACAGAGTGAGTGGCAGTGGTCCAATGTGCAAGATGGTATTTGTGATTTGTTTCTGCTACCTCTGGGAAGAGAAAATTTGTTCTTGTATATTACTTAAGAGTTTGCCTTGAGCTCTCTCTCTCTCTCTCTCTCTCTCTCTCTCTCTCTCTCTCTCTCACACACACACACAAACATGCACACACACAGCCTAGCTGTTTCTATGCCCCTAAAAGGTAGCGGCTGCGGTTTGTTTGTACTGAAGCTGCTGTAACTATTTGAAAGCTTTGAAAGTCTCACATGGATAAACTCAGTTTTAGCATCATTTTATGAGCAGAATAAAGTAGAATAAACTCTATAAAGTGTCATCACTGTTATAGGTGCATCCATTATGATGCATGCCTATTTAATATATGTACCTTTAAAGAAACAGTATTGCCATAATCAGCGTAGTAGAAAGTCTCATCTGCAAACTGCTTGTCTGACATACTTTAAAAGATGCTGCTACTTTTACTCCAAATCATGTTTCCATGAGCAAAATTATGTTTAATACCTTCTCTTCTTTGAAGAAATATAACCAGTGAAACACACTGGATGTGGTATTCCTTCATTCTTTCATTTATTCCATTATCTCCTATTACCATAAACTCATAAACCCTGACAACTTTAGCTCTCCTTGTTTAGGAAAAACAGCACCCCTAGTAAACCCCCAGTAAACCAAACTGGATCAAGCCATTCACATTAAAATGTTTCATAGTCTGTTAAAGCTGCTTATTGTCTACACGGTGGACTTTCAGGCTAAACATTCTGAACTAAATTTGGAAGGTTTATCCAGTTCAGGAACTCCATGCTTCCTTCAGTCAGCTCATGTATTGTGAAAATGATGGAAATTAAAGCCACATTTCGGGGTGACGTGTTACTGTCTCCGTTGGCCTTGGTAAACCTTGGCATCCAACAGATATCTAGCAGATGAACACAAAGGTTCTTGCAATGATGTAACAGTTGTGAGGATTGTTTTTGATTGAAATTTGGTTTGGTTTTAATTGTTCATGTAGACAATAAACCATCATATTATACCCTCATCAAATACAACACTTCCCTCCAATTTTCAATTTTTAGAAGAATGTTTTTGTATCATACTATTTGTGCTCTGTGTTTGTTTCATATTCTCTTTTTGCTTTTTGTAGATGCTAATTGCTGTCAGCGCTTGTTTATTTGTCTGTCTTGTTTTTCATGTTTTTACTTGTGGTGATCATCCTCCTCTTTACAGGAAACCATCATTTAAATTAAAACTTGGCAGATTCGTCGTCTGAAAAGGGATGGCGGTCCCCACACACACACACACACACACACACACACACACACACACACACACACACAAACAAAACAGCATAATTTCTGTTGCAACAATAAATTTTATGCAGTATATATAAAGTTGTGTACCGTTCAGACTCACAGTAAAACTCTAATGTATATGCAGACAAAAGAAATAAACAACCACGCTCATCCTGAGGGAATGTGCTGATGTCTAAAGTCTCTCTTTAATAGACCATGCGGATGTCTAAAGTCTCTCTTTAATAGACCATGCGGATGTCTAAAGTCTCTCTTTAATAGACCATGCGGATGTCTAAAGTCTCTTTAACTAAAGGTCCTGATGTCTATAGTCTATTTAGTAGACTGTGCTAATGTCTACAATCTCTCTTTAGACCGTGCTGATGTTTAAAGTCTATTTAGTAGACCGTGCTAATATCTAAAGTCTCTCTTTAGTAGACAGTGCTGATGTCTAAAATCTCTTTAGTAGACTGTCCTGATATCTAAAGTCTATTTAGTAGACGGTGCTGGACCATATGTATGATGTGCAAATAACAGCATCATGTCCATACTTATCATACACTCAGTACTTCAAATCAGGAATTTCAGTTCTCATTACTTTTTGCATTAATACAGCTTTTGTAGTTTAAACTATGTTTACTGCTTTTATGTACAGTTTTGTCTGTACTTTGTGATTAATCGTATTTATTTTTGAAATACAACATTGCTCACTGTTACATTGTTGAATGTTGGTTATCATAAAAATACCTTGAGATATCATGACACTATTTAAAGGCTACATTACACACCCCTAGTGCTCATTGTGAAATCTTGGTCTTTGGTCACCAGAGTCTCTTATTGTGACAAAGCAGCACCGTTTTCATTATTTCAGCAGGAATCTCAGGATTCTTTGTGTCACAGTGTGTTGCAGACTTTCTGTCGCACTGTCATCACAGATTGATGCACGATGCCTTCAGGCTCTTGACATGATTTTCTAGCTGTAACTTAAAACAGTGGTCACATCGTACAGGTGGAGGCTTGTCTCATCAGACCATCGCAGTTTTCTCACTTGTCTTTCTGAAAACTTTTTTTTTTTTTTTNTTTTTTTTTTTTTTTGTAATGAAGCCCACTGTCTTACTCAAAGCATTTCACATGGGAATCACTGTAACAACACCTTGCCAACACGCTCTTCCTCATATTTTTTCTTCCCTACATTGTATTTCAGGTGAAACATGAAATTTTGAAAATGCAGATTCTGGCGTTCTTCGGCATCTTGCTGGGAGTGGGTAGCAAACACATCTCAGGGTGTTTCTGTACGGAGGAGGAAGATGAGGTTCAGAGAGCTCTTGCTGCAATGCATGCTGGGAGCTCGGGTTCCTCAGAGGCTCCTACATTTCNGAGGTTCAGAGAGCTCTTGCTGCAATGCATGCTGGGAGCTCGGGTTCCTCAGAGGCTCCTACATTTCAAGCTGCTGCCTTTTTTCTTCTCAGTTCCACGTCTTCCCTGACACACCTCTGTCTCGCTGCAGCCTGCCCTTTGATAAGAAATCACGCCGCCTGAATGAATGCACGGCTCACATGCGGAATGCCACATCAAAGATCAGGCTGCTGTTTGCACAGAGGCCACGTTACACACACAAACCCACATGCTTCTCTTCTCTTTCTTGTAAATCTGCTCACATATTCTTTTCTTTTAGCCTTCCTTTGAAAGCTTTTCCTCCTGAACTCTTGGAATAACAATCATGTACGTCCTTTATCAATGTATCCTTCCTTTAACTTGACTTTCCCACATTTCTGTCCTCAGGTAGGGTTTCACGGCTTTACTGCCGCTGAGCCTTTTCCACATTTCTCACACTTACTTGTGAGGTTTGACTGATCCATGATGAATCATCTCTAAACACACCCAACCTTCAAATGTCCCTCTCACAACCCACATTTCCTCATCTTTACCAAGCAAAATGGGTTATTAATAGTCATAATGATATTGTCAGATGGATGGCTGACTGATGACATGCATCATTTTGGATGAGAGCCTTTCTACAAGAGCTTTTTATTCATGAAGGAAATATTCATGAAATGGGGAAAAATCTTTAATTTTTCACAAGATTAAACAAACAAATTTGAAAATAAATCACCCACACTTTACAGTGTTGAATTTATTTCTATTTTATTTGATTTCCTAATGATGTTCAATTTCTAATTATGAAATAACTGATTAAATGGAAAAAAAACATCAATAAATGGATGAAATTTACCATAAGTCATGTATCAAATGTCCTCTGCCTGCCAAATTAATTAAAATTAATGTAAATTAACATTAATTAATAAAAGCCAATTTTAATATTTAAAAAATATTTAAATTTAATTATTTAATAAATTAAAATAATTAAATCTAATTAGCATAAATCAATATTTAATTAATAAAACATAACTGTATATCTTTTAATTAAAAGAAAAGATAAAGTTTGTCTTAGATATGATGAAAAAAATTTAAGCAGGATTCCCACACGATAAGTGAAGTGTTATTGGATAACATATTAATCAATAATCAAACCTAATAAAACAATTAAGCCTCTGGTTCTAAGGACAGTTTATGTCAAAATGTTAACAGACCATAAAGAGTTGAAAGTTTTAATAAATTAGACAGTTTCACTAAAATCTGAGAATCAGAATAATGTGTGGATAGATGGATGGATAGATGGATGGATGGATATACTGTTTGGTTTGATAAAACTCATGTAGACAAAGTTCTTAAAAAGACATAAGATTATGTTTGACTTTTTCGGGTTACTTCCCATCATGCAACAGAACAATCAGCCCTCTTTCATTACTTTTCCTCTCATCCGTCCTCCTCTGCGTTGCATTCAGCCTCTTTGCCTCTGGTCATGTGTTTGTCTGCAGATATTTCCTGTCCTCTGAAGGACTCACCTGAGGTCAAACTACCAGACGCTTGGATAAACAGGGATACAACGAGGATGATCTCTCCATTTTTTCAAGGAAGCAATCAAAGCCCAACATAGTGTTCCCTTTTCATAAAAGAAGACGGAGTGGAGATTCAGCCGACATTGGCTGAGCCGTCAGGATGCTCTGAGGGCCGCAGGGTGGAGAGAGAGCGCTTTATGTTAAAGCTCTTAGCTTAGAATTCAGTGGGATTCTAAAAGAGCTTCTTTCACTTCTCACCATAGAGCAACACAATGAGTCTTACTACAGTTTGAAAGACAACATTTTATTGAATAGTGTCGGCTGGAAGGACAAGAAACTTCCAGCGTGCCTGAGAAGTATGAGGCATTAGAAATAAAATATATTTCACATGTAGAATGTGCTGTAAATGTGTTTGAGGAGCAGTTCTTGAAGAGAATTGATATTAAACTCTAAGCAAGATGATATCAGGTTTAAAGGACCATACCACCCATTTTTCATGTTGATCCTAATATATTAAATTTTCATACATGTAACATTACTGACAATCATTTCCCAAAGCATACTACTGGAACAGTGAATTCAAAATGTTTTTCCTACCTTCCAGACCTCCATTGGTTTCAGTTCATTCTGGTATTAAAATCAACTTGTTGATACTTGAAACGTTCTTGGGATAGGTAATCCATCATCACCAACAAGACGTGATTGTCAGTAATGTAACAGGTATGAAAACTGAATATATCAGGCTCAAAAGTGCAAAATAGTTGGTATGGTCCTTTAAGCATGTTCAGAGCTGGTTTCTCTCCTCGTTACAGTTCATTTGTGAAGGTCTAAACATAACCGTCACATCAGAACAACCACAGAGATGTTCAGAGGAGGAGGTCTTAGTCTGCTTCCAAAAGAACTCTGGAGCAGTTTGTTTGTGGTCTGAACCACCTCCAGATCAATCTATTAATCTATTGATGTATTGTATTGATTTATTAGCAGCAGAGATGTAGGTGTTAAACTCCACCTTTGATGATCAAATCAAACGACGCTGTTAAAGGTGGAAACACATCAATCTTAGTGAGCACATGTTCAGATGAACATGTGTTCATGTTAGCGTGTGCTTGTATGTTGTCAGCATGTTGCTCCGTTCTCCTGTTCAGCGTGTGAAGGCAGCACGTCTTCTTCTCATCATGTGAAGCAGCATGTGGTTTTCCACACGTTGTCTCTACATCAGATTCAGCTTCTGCTGTCATAGTTTTCTTCTTCATGGATCAAATGATGCTATGACTAGGAAAGGATCCACATTCATCTTTGTTACTCTGATTTACTTTGACACCATAGAAACTACTTCCTGTTTGGAGTTTCTGTCTCCGCCCCCAGACATTTCTGACCAATGAGCAGAGAGAGTGTTGTCACATGACTTTTACTGATAGATTTTAATTTGATTGGATATTTTCTGTGTGAAACTGAACCAAACCAACAGTTTAGTCCCTGACTCAGACCAGAGCAAACGATCTACAGATCTGAAAGCGCCCATAATATGATTTGGAAAGTCAGACTTTATCTAACAAAAGCTGTAACTAACTGTGAAATTCTATCACTGGAAACTGTGATTTTAGAATCTGTTAAAGACACTATGGTCTCTTTAATCACAAATAAATACGGTGAAACAGAAAGTCACAACCTGAAACTTGAACTTGAGTGATATTTTCTGTAAGAAAAGAAAGCAGCAACTTTACTGGCTGGAATTACAAACTGGCATGTTCCAGGATCATTTCATGATGAAGAGCCATGAATGCACATGGTGGCACCAGTACACAGGTGGACACACGTTTCATCAAATATAATCTGCTACATTAAGCAGATTAAAATCTAGCCTCCAAATGTGTTCTTAGTTTTTGCTCAGATTATAATAATCCATCCATCCATCCATTTTCTATACCAGTTAGTCCTGTTAAGGGTCATGGGGGAGCTGGAGCCTCCCAGCGGTCATTGGGCGAGAGATGGGGCTCACCTGGACAGGTCACCAGTCTATCACAGGTCTGATACATACAGACAGACTCATTCACACCTACGGGCAATTTAGAGTTTCCAATTCACCTGACCTGTATGTCTTTGGAGGTGGGAGGAAGCCAGAGCACCCAGAGGGAACCCACGCAGACACGGGAGAACGTGCAAACTCCACACAGAAAGGACCCGGTCAGACTCAAAACCAGGACTTTCTTGCTGTGAGGCAACAGTGCTAACCACTGAGCCCATTATCATAATTATATACACAATATCAAGTGTGTCTTGCTCACAATGTGACATTTGTGCATACGTTGTCTTAAAATATCTTATAAGATCTTATTCATGTTACTCAAAATATGACCAAAACTGAAAACTATTTCTCCTGAGCTTTTTGTAAAAGCAGGATATTAAATCAAATTTTGAAATGAGCTTGTTCTTGCCAGGAGAAGCAACACTTTGTTCATTTGGCTTTACTGACATCAAGTGGTGAAAGATGAGAAGTGCAGGTAGTTAAAAAAAAGTCTACAAACTAATCTGATCCTTTACTGACATAAACATACTGTAACAATATGGCATAAGAATAGCATTAACAGTGACACTTTATGATAAGAATAAATCATGAATAAACAGAAAAGATAAAAAACAAAAAAAAAAACAAGGTTCATTAAAAAAAAAGTATCTAAATCTCCAGGTGATGGTGCTGTTCAGATAAAAAACATTTCATCTCCCAGGCAAGAATATCATCATCATCTTCATCTACAGCAGACAGAAAATGAATTCACTCCCATTTAAAGGACCATACCACTCATTTTATATGTTTGAGCCTAATATATATTCAATTTTCATACATGTTACATTACTGACAATCATTTCCCAAAGCATACTACTGGAACGGTGAATTAAAAATGTTTTTTCTACCTTCCAGACCGCCATTGGTTTCAGTTCATTCTGGTACGCTATTAAAATTAATTGTTGCTAGTTGAAACATTCTTGGGATAAGTAATCCATCATCACCAACAAGACGTGTATTCAGATTTTTTTTTTTTTTTTAGAGAAGTTACATAATTTTAGCATTTAAGCTCAATAAAAAGTGCGGAGTGAATGTATGCCTCCACCAGGGAATATAGAAAAGACCTGTGTTTATGGAAAAATTTAAAGGACCGTGACTTCATAAGGCTGTGTAACTATTAGCAGGAGAAACATGGATTTTTAAGGTGGGTGTATCACTTGAATATTTGATTTTGAAAGATTAAGAGATTTTGCAAAATATCAGGAAAGCTGAAATACAGTTTTATCTTTTGAGAAATGATTGTCAGAAACGTAACATGTATGAAAATTGAATATATTAGGCTCAAACATGCAAAATGGATGTTAAAATGTTAAAATTGTTAATGGTCCTTTAACAATTTTAACATTTTGTTAACCTAAAGCCGAGAATTAAAATGCAACAAATGCATATTTCTCCTAATAGTCTGCTCAGAATACTTCACAGTTTCAAAATGAAGAATTAGTTCTAAAACGTTTCCTTTATTAATTAAAAAATATACAACTGCGATATTTAGGTTTGATAAGTATGCACTTCCTTTTAATGTAGCATCACTTAAATAATCACATGGGCAATTTGAGTTTCTGATCCTGAAACTTACCTCTCATATTTCTCAGGTGTAATTATTATGATTTTTCTCAGAACAAACCAGATTCATTTGGGCATAACTATGATGGTGTAGTAGGGCCACATGAAGAAAAAATAAGTAAATAAAAACAATGGGGGTATTATTTTGAGTTTTTAAACTCGCAAATTTGCCATTTTTTACACTCAAAAAAATAAGAAGGGGGAATTGTCTTATGTTGTGACTATGTCTGCAGTAATGACCTTATTAAAATATACCTTATTAAATTTGGAGTTTTTAAAACTCAGAAAAATAAGTAGAAATAGGGAATAGGAATTCACAGCCTCATGTTGTGACTATGCCTGCACATGACCTGATTAAATTATACTTTTCCATCAGATTTAACAATAAGGAAATACTTTTGCTTTTAGCGCAAAATCATCGGACGATTAAAACATTCGGTATACGGCGGATAATACAGACTTTTTTCAAGTTTTTAAACTTGCAAATTTGTTAGTTTAAAAACTCGAAATAATGCCCCCTCATTTTTTTTTCTTCATATGGCCCTAATACACTGTTGTACATAACCCACTGAGATTAAAACATTTTTCTTCATAACCCACTGAGATTAAAACATATTTTTCTCATAGTTCATTTCTGTGCTGTGTGTTGTTACTAAACATAACAGCAAGCAGAGTGTGAGGAGCAGCAGTCAGGACTTCTGCCCAGATGAAGAACAGTCCTCCTTCCTGTCTTTTCTCACCGAGCGGCTCCAACTCTACTCCTCAGCAGCTGCCAGGAGATGCAGAGGAAGCACAACATGGAGGAGTCTGTATGTGTGTGTGTGTGTGTGTGTGTGTGTGTGTGTGTGTGTCAGTCACAGGTTTTAGAAGTGTTTGAGCACATTTACTAAGACAGTCCCTCCGTTGTCTCATACCGGAGGATTTTAGGAAGCTGGGAGGTTTGCTATTATGAGGAGATGATGACAGTTTTTAACAAATTTCTCTGTGTGAAAAAATATAAAATATATTGTCATCTGTGTCCCTGATTCCATAAAAGATGGAAATAAATTACGGTTACACATGGTAACAGCTTAGGAGACACAGGTTTGAACACATGCTTCATCCAATCCGGCCTGTCAGAGTTTGGTCAGAAATTTTGTTTGGAAGAAACTTTGGTTATACTTTTCAGAAAGTCCAGATTGGGAAGTAACGAAAAGCCACTGTCATAGAGAGCAGAGGGAGTCATATGTGTGTATTCATGTGTGTGTGCGCGCGAGTGTGTCTTTGTTTTTATAATATCAATGCAATGACTCATATAAATGCAGTAATTCTGTGTTTTTTATGTGTTTTGTGATCTCTACTATTATAAATGGGGATATTAACGGGGATAACGGCACACAGTTTCACTTTCTATTCTGTCTGTGGACAAAGTGACTGAAAGAAAAAGAGTGAGAGATAAATTAAAACCCTCCATGTTTTCATACCTCAACACACCTGACCAAATGCTGACTGAAGTGACTGGAGGAGTCAGGAAGTTAAAATGTTTGTTGGATGCAGACCCCCTGATTTGATGGGTGGTGAGGGAGTTTCTGCTGCATTCCGACCCTCCCACAGGCTGCATTTATGACTGTAGCCAGGCTCAAGAAACAATACTACTAAATATAATAACGTGCCATCAGAAAACAGGAAACACAGTATCGGTGTTCATCTGCTGGCATGTTTCAGCAGAGAGATTCCAGGCCTGACTGTCAGCTGGTTGCGGGTGTGACTGCTGGCCGCCACTGTTGACTCCCCAGACAGGTACACTAACACCAGGTTCCAGCTGAGTAACGAACTGGTCCACACTGTCCTCCTCCTCTTTGTTGGGAGTTTTTTTTTTTTTTTNTTTTTTTTTTTTTTTGATATACAGAAGACAAAGTTTGCTTCTTGTTTAGCTTCATTATTTTCCACAACAGATGGATGAAGTGTGCAGATGCACTATTTTCTTTTGACTTGCATCGTAGCATATCAATGTAAGGCGTACTTGCATAAAACTCAATGTCATATCCAAGTTTATTAGACCATGTCACACAATGTGGCTTAATTTGATTCACAGCCCTTAATAAACTGATCCCACAAACTGATCATGAATCCATTACAAAATAAAGTTACTCCTTTAAGATAGCTCATGGAGCTCCCCGAGGAGGAGCTCCATGATCAAAACTTTGTTTTGCCACTTGAGCCCAGTCACACCTTCTAGTTTTAAGGATAACAGCTGCAAAAAATGGCTATAACTTTTTGAGGAAAGGCTTGATTCATACAGAAATTGGCATGGAAGCTCAATACATCTAAATGTAATGTTTTGTATTCAAAATTAGAAATGCCCTCCCATAGCCTAAATTTACAGTACAAAATATAAAAAAATGTTATGCTTTTTTTTTTTTTTTTTTTTTTGGAAGTTTAGCATGATCACATAAAGTATTGCAGAATTATGACTTAACATTCATTACATTAAAAGACCAGGTTCTCCTGAAAAAACAGTAATATATTGTGTTTGTTGCTGAGTGACAGAATATGTTCAGTATGATGAGATTCATGCAGGTTGAGTCCAAGAACTGCTGAAAAACCGCAGACGTCATTTAAATCAGATAAGATGATGGTTGTGTTCTCGTGTTGGGACATTTTCTCTCTTCTAATCATGGTGTTTTCCTTGAAGATGGAAGGAGCATAAGGGGTTAAAACAGCCCAGTCTGGAGCATTTGGAGCGACTGCACTCGTGAGTGAAATGAAAACAGTCCAGAATCGGAACCTGACAGGCCTCTGATGTACGACTTGTAATGGGATGTTTCCAAACCCATCTGTGCATGTGGCTGCCAACACGTTCAGCAACACCCACCGCCTACAGAGAGACGGACTCTCACCACTCCACATCTGGTAGACAGACTGCCTCTGTCTCATACACACACACACACACACACACACACACACACACACAGAACCTAAATGATAGTCACCTTCTAGCTCACTACAGACCCTGATTTTCTTTTCATGAAGGTGTGTGTGCTTAGAAAATGGATTTGTGACTTGAGAGAATCGATGAATTCAATTGATGAGGGGGAAAAAAAAACATAATCGATGGAATCCAATAACACAAACATTTGCGGGTTCCAGCTTCTCATATGAGAGAACTTCTGCTTTTACAAATTACATAAGTTTTTTTTTTTTTTTTTTTTTTGGAGTGTTACACAAAACGAGAACTCTGAAGACGTCATGTTGGACTCCAACGATGGCCTTTCTTCTTTAGAGATTAATCATTAATCAGTTCATAGATTAATCATAATAAGGTAGAGACCAACATTAAGTATTTGTATTTTTATTCCAATAAGTAAGATAAATAAAAAGAACCATGGTAAACTTTGAGGAGAGTAGTTTCCATTTGTAGAGAGAGAACCCGTCTGGATCAGAGAGGTGTGAGCTGGCGGAACCACGTTATGTTCCTTCATGACCGGAAATCACCGTGGAACAGAGGAGGAAGCTGCAGTCAAAACATCTCCCGCTCTCTCTGCTGTTCCACCAACACCGACACACACAGCTGTCCATGACCACATCCTCTCAGCTTAATGGGCCCTCACAGCACAGGAGGCCCCCCACCATCCCGGAGAGCCTGTGGGGGGGGGCGGGGTAGGCACACCAAGCCAGCAGGTCTATCCAGTCCCAGAGCAATAATATAATAAAGAGAGGACTTCATACTTATGACTGGTTGCAGAACTGCTCTATTTTTCTCTGAGTCTTCAATTGCAAATGAAAGCATAAATATCTAGGAGGACGACTGGTCCTGAAAATTGACTACAACAATGTGACAATGTTAAGAAATTATTTAAAAATTCCTGGATCTGGAACAGATTGCTACTAAAATGAAATGGATTCTTCCCTGGTCTATGTCCCATCCTTCTGCTGGATGTGGGAGGGTGGGGTGGGATGGGGGGGTTGTAATGCTCCAACTCTGCCTCTCCACCAACTGCTTCATGCAGCGGTGTGAAAGTGGGGAGGGTTTTAATTTCTCTCTGCTCATTCTGTAAAAACCTCACGCTATTTTACTTGAAACTGTAGAACCATTAATTATGGGTCAGCATCTTTGGAGCTGTAATTAAATGGTGTTGATATATAAATGTCAGAGCATACAGTTTAAAAAAAAAAAAAACAGCAACTCTGCAATCTGAATGAAACAGCAACACGAGTCTATGATTTCCACATCCTGCTTCCCATTAATCAAACTGTGTCTGTTTATCATCTGAATTAAACTTGAAAAGTGTGAAATAAATCAGCTGGCTAAAAGTTTCTTCAGATGACGCCTAAATCAATCACGACTACTTACTGTGCCGGTAGAGCTGTGACTCATAAATCTGTTGTGCAGAGAAACTGTGAGTGTTTCAGGAGGTTTTAGGGTGATAAACAGGCTCTGAATGTCATTTAGAAGCTTCTAGGGTTCTGTTGTCTAGCTTGAAAAGGTTCTTGAAGAGGTTCCAGTGTTTCTCACAGCAGTTGTAGAGCTCCTAAATCTTAGGCTTAGGGAATTTCAATGGCTTTAAATGGTCTTCTATGACATTCCTGGGGTGCTGTAGGTGGTTCTAGGGGTCTTTAGGAGATTTTTAGGTAAGTTGGAGTAGTTTAAAGTTGTCTTTAATGAGGTTCAAGGTGTTCTAAATGTGGTTCAAGGGACCCTTATGGGAGTTCTAGAGATGTTTGAGAAGACCTTAAAGAATTCCTCTATGGTTTCTTGATCAAGACCTTCAGGTTCTCAGTGTGTTTAAGCAGCTTCATATGGTGAATTTTCTCATTAATGTGGTCCTTAGTCAGATTTGGATCATCTGACAATGATAACAATAATAAAGATTAACCAACCTTTTAATCTGAAATTTCAGTTTCACCACTATGTCTCCAGAGACTGTGGTAGAATTGAATCAGCAACAATTCAAATCTTCTCATATGATAGAAAAAATCATATCATATAAGTGGCTGAGGTCTTGAGGGCTTTTTGGGAGTGACATTAAAACGTTTGAGATGTCCTGGAGTGTCGGCATTAGATCCGAGCAGGCAAGTTTTGATTGGCCCTCAGCAGTGGTAGTTGTGGTGATGTCATATCATTGTGCTCAGCTTTTAAAGCCTCCACAGCAGGCCAGGTGCTACATCATTACACACATGTAAACATGTTACAGGTGCATATCCACCCAACTCCAACCATTCAACATATCCATATAATCCACATCTTCCAAGAAATTATACAACACTAACAAAGCATTTATAATACAAATTCAATTCAATTCAATACTTTATTTCTATCAACTTACAGTTGGTAGAAATTTAAGTTAAAAGGAAGAATTAAAATAAGTTCTGAGAATCATTTAAAATGGGAATTGTAGATGTATATATGCTGTTCCTGAATCTGGTCGTCTTTGAAGGGAGAGATTTGAGCCTTTTTCCCGAAGGAAGAAATTTGAACAGAGTTAGCAGGATGCGATGGGTCTTTTAAGATTTTTAAGCCCAGTTTTTTCAGACATAACCCATGAATTTCTTTAAGAGCAGTGAGTTTAATGCCGATGATTCTTGAGCCTGTGCAGCAATTCTCTCTGGCTGTTTTCCTTCCTGGGTTGTTATGTTGTTGAAATACACCGTTACTGAGAAAGTGAGAATAGATTCTATCACAGATCTGTAAAACAAAAGCAAACCTTCTCTTGAAACTTTAAACTTTTTCAGCTGTCTGAGGAAGAACAGTCATTGGGGGGCTTCGCTGATGGCTGTCGTGTTGTCTGACCACTTCAGGGAGGAAGAGAAGGTGGTACCTAAAAACTTAAAACTGACGCTAAAGGTTTGATATCTTTGAGCCCCTTCTGAAGTCAATAATCATCTCTTTGGTTTTAGAAACATATAAATGCAGATAAATGCAGGCAGTTTCATCATTCTCAGACATGAGGCTCACTACTTTCTTTTTAAACCATTCTGTTGCTGGTTTACTTTGTATGCTTTTGGTCTTGGTTTTCTTGTATAATCCACATCTGTTGATCTTCAGCTGACATTGTCTACTCTGACATTCAGCTGTAAAATCTCATTACAGTTTAGAGTTCATTGTTCATCTGTGCCTTTAATCTGTTCAGGCCCTGAGGCAGCAAAGCAGCTCCAAACCATCATGCTCCTTCAACATGCCTTCTGAGGCTTTGGTGGAGGTCTGCTGTACCCTTTTTCCATTTGCCAAACATAGCATTGTGCATTTCTGCCAAAAAACTGTCCACAGAAAGTTGTTCCAGAAGTCTTCTGAAACATGAATGTGGTGTGGTCTTTTAGGAACTTGAGATCCACAGCAACAACACACTTTTGTCCAGTAATCCTCATAGTGGACACATGAACAGGGATTTCAGCAGGTTCCAGGGTTTTCTGCAGGTCTTCCTGTGACTCCTGGGCTCTTTTTCACCCCCTCAGGTTTCCACGTTGATCTCGTGGTCTTTGGATGGCACCCACTCTTAAGCCTGGAGCATGCATTAGCATAGGCATTAGCACGCAGACACCTCTAAAAACAGACCACATGTCCTGGCAATCATGGTTCACGCGCTGTCATGATGACCATGCACTTCACACACTTTTCACACTGCGTTATGAGATTCCGTTAGCTCTGCCAGGATCGTCACTTCTTGGTCTGGTTTTCTTTCTTGCCTTCACATATCGGTCGTGTAGATTTTTCCACTTCCTGTGACATGAATGTTCCTAAGACTCCAGAGTACAGACTGCCTCCTGCCAGGAACTAGCAGCATTTATCAGTCTTTATAATCCTTCATGGAGGAATCATATAGGTGCCGGTACTTTATCACCACCTCCTCTACCAGCAGCTCACCAAAGTTGCCTCCCCCCCCCCCCCCNCCCCCCCAAATGTGATGAAGTCACATTTAAGAAACATAAGGGTGATTTTGCATGTTTGAGTGCATACAATCCACATACATGTTACATTACTACCAACCATTTTTACAAAACATGCTACTGGAGTGGTAAACTTTAGAAATGTTTTTCCTACCTTTTAGACCGCCATTGGTTTCAATTCATTCTAGTACGCCATTAAAATCAATTTGTAGAGACTTGAAATGCTTGATAGGCAAAAAGATATGCAGAACGTAGCACTGAATCATGTTTTAGTGGTGACTGCATCATACAACATGGCACATTGCTTGTCAATCCTGGAGTCTTTCAAGCTTCTCTCTGAGGAAAAAGAGAGAGAAAAGAGAGAAAAGACAATACTTAAATAATAATAATAACACTTAAATAGGGATGAAATAATGTGACAGATGTCGCTGCAACTAGAAAAAATGCTAAATGCTAAAATACTAAAAATGTATCCACATTTTGTAGGTCTCTCTCCCTCCCTCTCTCTCTGTGTGTATGAGATTGACTAGAGAGAGAGAGAGAGAGAGAGATGTTTTTAAGGAAGCTTACCAATGTCATTATTCAGACAATGACTAAAGCTTGACAGTCTGGTGGCGATTCGTGGCGATGCTTTGACAGCGTTTGTCCTGCTGTCCGTTTTCATGAACCAGCTGTTTCTCCTCTTTTAGATGCCAAGACTGCAGAAAATCTCTCAGACCACTTGCAATAATTTCCACCATGTGGTTTTCAGGAAAGAAACTCCTCTGCAAGCAGGAGCTTTATAATTTCCATTTACTGTTGATGTAGTGCAAGTTAGGCTTAAATATACTCTGAAGTCCGGCTCGACCAACAAGCCTGTGGTTGATGCAAATTTCTCAAGTGTTCTAGAATCTTCCAGTAAAGTGAAATGAAAAATCAATTAGGGCTGTGAATTGATTTTTAAAAAAAAACTAATTAATTGCACAGTTTTCTGCGATTAATTGCAATTAATCGCAGAAACTTGTAAACTTGTAATCATACAATGAATCACCAGATAGAATCAATGCAAAGCATATTTTAAGCAATATTTGTTTAATTGATAACAGGTCAGGGTTGACCGGTTCTTGTTGTAAGGAGAATCATCTTATTCCAAAAGTATGACTTTCAAGGAGAAGTTCATCTTATTCTGAAAAGGTGGCTTCATCCTGTGCTGGTCAGTCCCCACCTGATTTGGCTTAGAGATGGAGCAGGAAAGAAAAAAAGATGATCGGCATCCCAAGGCCATTATCCATCAGGCTGTAAAATCAACACATGGAGGAGTGGATCTCATGGATCATTGTGTTGCAATTTATCTCCATACATGCCAAAACAAAAGGTGGTACCTCAGAGGGTTTCTTCACTTTCTGGATGTGACTGTTACGAATGTCTGGCACCTGCATCAAATGTCAGGATTGGAATAAAAGGATCTTCTGCATTTCACGGCATCTGTAGCTCATGCGTTATTACATGCAGGTTCCATCCAGAGCGGTGTCCAGGGCCCCCCTGGAGTCAGGTTTGGCCCTGGAAACCACTGGCCCCGCTCACAGAATGCAAACATGCCAACAGATGCCATGATGCAGCCTGCACAACAAAAACCAGCTACGTCTGCATGCAGTGTCTTGTGACTTTGTGCTCTGGATGCTTTGCCAGTTTTCAGTGTAGTCATGCAGTTATCTCATTGTGGTAAAATCAGGGTGGAATTGACAAACCGAGGAAAGCTGGAGTTCTAGTCTGGAGTGTTGGCTGTTCCAATGAGGATTATATACATAAGGCTGGTTGCCAGATTTTAATAAATGTATTATAAAGGTGTTGGTCTTCCTGACTGATGGTTGCAGAGTCTTTCCATATGAAGCATCTTAGTGAGTTCACTTCACCAGTTTTTGAATGTAGGAACTGGATCCTTATTCCACAGACTTAAAATATTCTTTTCTGTAGTTGTCATGCCATATTCCATGCCCTGTGACTGAGACGTGAAAGGAGAATCTCATCCTTTAACGTCTTTAAACATGTAAAAGTCACTAAATCTGAAGATATGTGTTTTGCACTGAACATGGAAACAAATCTTTGACTGGGTGTTTGTAGATAATACTGCAGCAATCAGCAGCACATCATTTCTTACATCCGTGTTGTCTACACATATCACGCCGCCATCATGACCCCTCCAGCTCCCGTTGGCCGGGCCGGTTGATGTTGTTTTATGTCCCCTCGGGTGCAGCTGCAGAACTGTTTCCTGAGCATTTTGCTGCTTTTGTCCGTCCTCCAACCTGCACAGCCAGGAACTTCCAGTCACAGAGAAGATTTATGAAGCCCTCGCTGTAGGGGACAAACCTCCTCTGCACCGGGCAAAGGGTTTGCTCTTTGAACCATAACATGCACCCTGAGAGGCAGAGCGGAGTGGAGTTTGGAGGAGCATCAGCGAGAGCGATCGACACAGAAAGAAGCAGATTCTCTGAGCGATGTGAAGACCAGCGCCGGTTTCACAAACAGTATCAACATTTTCAGGCCACAAAATTCAAAAGACTTCCAAAATGACTCCATGTCTGCGTGTGTGTGTGTCTTTTTTTTTTTTTTTTTTTTGGTGGGGGTGGGGGGGAATCCAAATCTGGAGTTCAGTCATCAATAAACCAATAACTTCAAACATCTGACTTCATCCTCATCACCACTAAAACTGAAAATGAGTGTTTTCTGTTGTTTTTTTTTGTTTGTTTGTTTGTTTTTTGCTGCCTGCAGAATGCATGGTGCTGCTGTAACGTTTGGTGGAGGGATGATGATGATGATAGTCTGGGGCTGTTTTTCAGGGTTTAGGCTCCGCCCCTTAGTTCCACTGAAGGCTACTCTTAATACTGCAGCTACAAAGACATTTTACACTATTATGTGTGTGAAGCTCCTTCCTGTTGTAGTGTGGCTGTGACCTGTGCACAAAACGAGTCCATAAAGACTCGATTTGATGACTTTGGTGTGGAGGAATTCGAGTGACCTGTACAGAATCCCGACCTCAACGCCACCGAACACCTTTGGGATGAATCGGAACACCGATTGTGAGTCAGACCAACATCAGTGTCTGACCTCACAAACACTGTTTTTGCTGAATGGGCACAAATTTCCACAGACACTAAAATCTAGTGGAAAATTTCCCAGTAGAGTTAAGACTCAACTCCATATTATTTATTTATGTATTTATTTATTTATATGCACATTGTTTAACATTGCAATAAAATAGTGGCAGTGTAAATGTGCCGGGCTTAGCTAAACAGCTAATTTGCACCCGTAAACCCAATACTCAAAAAAAAAAAAAAAAAAANAAAAAAAAAAAAAAAAAAATGCCCATGGTTTAGGAATGAGACATCCAACAAGCTCACACAGGTGTGATGTCAGGTGACCACATATAGTGTGCTTTATAGTGTATATACTGTAAGTATCCCAATTCATCTTTGTTCCATGTTATTTAGTTTTCCCACCATAATAAACTTTTTCCTGTTTTTCTTTGTCCTGGCCCCAGACATTTTTGACCAATGAGCAAAAAGAGTGTTGTCACATGACTTTTCCTGATATATTTTGGTTTGATTGGATGCTTTCCTGTGTGAAATTGAACCAAACGCAGCAGTAAGTGCAGCATTGGAACAGTTTCATTCCTGATTCAGACCAGAGCAAACAATCTGCAGATCTGAAAACAGCCTTTGACAAAGTTGTTGTGATAATTTTCTTTCAAGCTGTGATCCCACAGAAAACACAGAGGAAAACCTCACTGCACCCATGAGCACACAGGCAGCACCCACCCAGGGCCAGCGCTCTTCAGATAAAGCTTCATACTCAGACTAACGCAGAGAAAACGCTTTGTTCCCTCCACATTCCCACATCCTTTATCCCACATTCACTCTGTCTGCCGTGATGTTTATCCTCCCTCCCTCACTGCTGCTCCTGGTACTCTGGACAGCTTAACACACACCAGGCCTCCTCTGAAATGTGTGTGTGAGGGAAAAAAGACAAATGATGAAAGCCTGGTCTAACAGAATGCCGTTTGGTCCATGTGCTTTTTGCATTTATATTTGATTATTAAAGCTGGAAGGGAATAACTGTAGTTTATTTCATCAGCTGTGGCTGCTGCTGTTGGGAATGCGGTTTACGGCTGTGTGTCCCGGTTCAGGCGTGAATGAATTTTTGGGATAAATTTGAAAGACAACAGATAACCCCCCTGAGAAAGCTCAAACACAGACTGGATATCCACAGCTTTATGAGAAGTTTTGTTTTTTGGCACACAGAGAGTGCTGGCGTGTCATTCTGTCCATCCATCTTTTGGTCCAGAGGAAGATACCTCAAAAAAATACAGTTTGGTGTGATTTTTGGGAATCCTTACACTTCATCTAGCACCATCAGGCCAAAATATTGTAATGGGCAAATGGCTATGAAATTTTTTGAGCACATTCATGTTTTTTTGTTTTTTTTTTTGATTTTGGATAATGTCAACTTTCCTCTGGAGATGTGGATCTGTCAGGGTCCTGGCCTGGTAGACTATCCAGGATGGTAATGTTTAGACCAGAGATTCATCTGTCAACAGTCTGATTTCTTTCCTTTGCTAGTTTTATTTGGCCTCCAGGGATGAATCTCCACCTCACCAAAAGCCTTCTGTCAGCCTTCCTGTCGTTCTCTTTGTCTCCGTCTGATGTTGATGTTGTTTTCCTCTGGCGTTACTTTACACTTCATGAAAGTTCTACAGAGATCCATTTAATTAATTAGCTGCTGTTCACCTTACACAGAAAGAATTAAAGGGAAAAGGAGGGAATGACCATGCAGTCTGGTTATTTGTGGTTGTGTGGAATGCTTGCAGAGGGTCCGGAGCAGGAGTTAATCGATGACTGAGCCAGCGGTCGGAAAAAGCCACAGAATGACAGAATGTGGCACTTTGGCAGAGAAGGAGGCTGGATCAGTGGAGGTAAAATGTCCTGATGACTGGAAAACAAAACTCTGGAAAGTTGCATAGCAACCAGATGGAACACACGGAGCTGAATGAAATATGGTGGAGAAATGATCTCTGGAAGAGGGAGAGACCCTGGAAATCCCCCGGAAAAAATAGCAGAGACGATCTGAAGGAAAATGGGTGACGTAGCTGGGCAGGACGGTGTCACAGTTCATTGAAATGACAGTCTTTCTGTTTCAAACTGGCGCGTTTCATGAATCACTTCCTCGACATGGAAATATATAATAACAAAACGGCAAACAAAACTGTGTGAAATCTGTTTCTGTGCTCCTTCTTCTCTGTCTGCAAACTCTTTGTGTGATTTAGCCTTTAAGAGAAAGAACAAGTGTTAAGAATTCATTCCATATTAATTATAATGTCATAAGTGTCACTGAAGGACATATAGTATGTGTGTGTTTGTGTCAAACATGGTATCTACAGTGGACTTCTGCAACAACTCATCAAATGCGATCAAATCTTCATCCAAGTCATAATAACAGAAAAACACGCTTTTAAAGGACCATTCTGTCAATTCTACATGTTTGAGCCTAATCTTACTATAATGCCAGTAATTCTGTCTGTCTCACACATATCTCGAGAACGTGGCGCCGTATGAAGCTGAAATTCGGCAGGTATAACGCTTGAGACCCGAGGATGACCCTTTTCCGCATCTGAAGTTGTTTGGTTGAGCGGTTCTCAAATTCATACTCATAATAAATTCATACTCATACAAAGAATTCATACTCATAACAAATTCTGTTTAGGCCCTCACTTTGACCAGGGGCGGCCCTGGCGGCAGCACATGCTCCGCTCCACAGGCAGGCTGTGGCACACACCACAAAGTCTGGCCCGGTCCAAACATGCACTTTTTCAACAGGCACTGCACCAGTATATTCAATTTTCATCCATGTTACATTACTGACAATCATTTCCCAAAGGATAAAGCCATATTTCAACTTTCCTGATATTTTGCAAAATCTGTTAATCTTTCAAAATCAAATATTCAAGCGATACACCCACCTTAAAAATCCATGTTTCTTCTGTCATCGGTTGTTGATAGATGTTGTAACACTCGCAAAAACCAAAGTGCATTTTGGGTCTAAGCACCATTTTGGCGGTATTCTGTGGTCACTG
>VXCM01006502.1:0-26700 GCA_014773175.1 Lucifuga dentata
GTTTCTGTACTATTAACAGTGAAATAAAGAATTGTGGAGATCAAATACTTTTGTCAATTTCAACTTATTTTAGAGAAAATTATGACGTTTTTTTTAATGTGCAAGGGTGCCAATATTTTCATAAGTGGGGTCCAAGCACGTGCAACGACTCGATGAATGATTCCGTTTTTGCAGAAGTCGTATTTGCAGATATTCACCAAGTTTGGTGACAGTAGACCCAATCATTCATGAGATGTTGCAGTTTTTGTTGAATAAGCCACACCCACTCAAATTTGGCAGCCAATTGCAGCAAAACGATAAAGAATATCAAAAAATGAAAACAGTACTTTTTTCCATCTTGGTTCAGACAAAGTTTCATGTCAATTGAGTCAAAACTGTAGGAGGAGTAGCAAAAAAACAAAAATCACAACAGCGGAAATCTAGTCAGGAAGAAAGAAGTTGGACTATACTGTTGGATGCATATAGACCCAAAGAATGGAGGGGAAAAGAATTTTGATCCTATGACTTACAGTTCAATAGTTATAGGCCAAAATGTAAACATGCTTATAACAGCGCCACCTTCAGGCTAATCCGTGTATTTTTTTCCCCCCTGAGTACTGGGTTAGACTTAAACCAATCTCTGAAGTTTCCTTGATGTCACTTTTACGGTTTTTGAGAAAGAAATGCTTAAAACAAAATGTGCCAGAAAATCAAAATGGCAGAAAAACTGAGTTGGAAATGGACGTGGCTTACATGGATAGATGCGTCTTAGCCCAAGGAATACAGAGAAGAAAGAATTTTGATTCCACAGTGTACGGTTCAGAAGTTATTGATGAAAGTTCACTGTGGGTGTTATAGCGCCACCATCAGGTTGGTTGATGATTCTTTTTTTTTTTTTTCAGATGTTTTTAGTGAACATGTCCACCATGTTTGGTTACAGTGGACTAATTCTTTCAGGAGATATACCACATTTTATACCACATGTCGTAAAATGAGCCACGCCTACAACAATTTGACAAAGCTGCATGAGGTTGTACAAATAAACTTTACCTTAGGACTTACTGCATACTGTGTGTGTGTGTGGTTTATGTGTGTGTGTTAAGCATACTGACTTTTAAAACTGGCAAATTACGTTGTCACTATGTCTTCAGACATACCTACATGACCTTATTAAATTATACTTTTCCATTGGATTTAGCAATAAAGAAAATTGTGCTTTTAGCGCAAAATCATCTAATTATCATAAACATACAGACTTTTAAAACAGATGGCATAAGGACAGCATATGGACTTTATTTTTGAGTTTTTAAACATGCAAATTTGCATGTTTAAAAACTCAAAATAATGCNCCCCCCCCCCCCCCCTTCATATGGCCCTAATATGCTGTTGTACAAATCGATGGGTTTAATCTGTCAACAATAAACTGATGTATTTGCTTAAAAGCAGAATATTTCATACTAACCACATGATGAAACACTCACTTTTTTGGGGGCAGAATTTTTCAACTGGAAAGGTCTTAAAAGTGAAAATGAAGTGCATCATCTGCTCAAGACTGTCTCTCCCAATGTGCAGATGTTGTGTAACATTCTCTAAGTTGGTCTTCCGTGAGATCAGCAGCTTATTTTTTGCTGTGATCTCCCTGAGAGTTTCTCCTTGCTTGCTAACTGTTATAGTGACTACAGAGAGAAAGAGGTGGAGAGTAAAATCATCAATCAGTCAGTCAATCATTTGGTAGATGCCGTTATCCAAAAAGCATTATTTCATTTCCATGTCATCTCTACAGTCCAAAACTGTCCTTGGTGGTGCATTCAAGGATGCTCCAATAAGTGATAACTGATCAGTCTGTGGTCTGAGCAACATTGTTCTGATCAATAAGACAAACAAATGTGGCTGCAGATGAAAAGGACAGCCTAATATTAATTTCATTCATTCTAGCTTTGAAGTATATTCCGGCGAACTCAGTCGGTAGACATGAGACTAAATCTTAGGGTCGTGGGTTTGAGTCCCACGTTGGGTAGATGGATAAATTATCAGATGTCAGAGCATCCATGACCACACTTGCAGGAAGCCATTTTTAAATAGCAACTTATCACACAACAATGCTAAGTTTGATCAAAAAACAGAGATAAATAGAGATAACGGTAGAATTTCCATGAAATATAAAATATTCACAGTAGTCAGACAATCCTAATCCTAATGTCTCTGGTGACCTCCTGACCTTTCCTCTAGCACCACCATCAGGTCAAAAATTCTACTACTACTAAAATTGAAAAATGAAAAGCTTCAAAGACTGCCTGGCTGGTAAAAATAAGTATGATATATGTGTTTCTGTGTTTTTTATTATGCAGTGAAGATAGAAGGTAAAAAAAAGACAAAATTTCCAGCTGTGATTGGACAATGAAGTTGTTGTTCGCCTTTATCTTTGCTGTTTGTTGATGTCACATCAACAATATTATGTTCTAATCTCACGTTAATTTGTTTTATGCTTATGTCTGAAGATCTGCTATGTCTTTGTTATATGTTTTTTGAAAAGCATGTTATTATTAATATAAAATGTTCACTGGAAATGTTTACAGCATCTTGAATTCTCACTCACAGAAGATGATGGTGATGATTCCCAACACCAGAAAGACAAGAAGTGCCAGAACACATCCCACCAACACACAGAAGAACCGAGAGCGTGTCGCTGGTTCAGCACCTGTTGGTGAACAAATGGATGAATGAATGAGGTTTTTATTTTGGTGTCATGCACACACGTGTCCAGCCCACACGGGTTTACAAGACACCATTACACAGATGCCGGATATATTACAGTTTCCATATATACACTATACATACATATACAGTGATACCACAGCTCATCAAAGAAAAATTAAAAAAAAAAAGAACAAACAAAAATTTCCCACACATGTAGTCATTGAACATATAGCCCATCCTTCCTTCTCTTCCAGGCTTTTGAAACAAAATTAGCTAACCTGAAAACCCCAAAGTTAAACAGCCATTCCAATTTCTGATAATCTGTCCACCAAAAACTCTCCGGCTCTTTAACAAACATTTCATCAAACATTAACCCTCTCAAATCATCATAGTAAGTACAGTACAAAAGAAAGTGCATCTCATCCTTAACCTCCCCCAACCCACACAGATCACAGTCTGTTTTCCTCCTGGATATTTTTAAATCTACCGATTCCCACATTCAGAGGAAGGATGCCTGTTCGCAACTGAGCAACTAAAGATCTTTGGTTTCTTAAAATGCGTGATTGACATAGATTTTCAGGGCCATATTTTTGCTTAATTTAGATATAAGTCCACAGTTTTGGTTTTAACATAATATCTCTAGCCCATTTTTCTTCAAAAACAGAAGAGAACTTACTTTTGATTGAGTTAATTTTACATCGTAGATTATTTCTGTAGATATACTGTAAACCAGCTTCTTCAAAAATAGCAGAAATTTCTTTGTCCCATGGAGAGTTATGTAATTTACTCCAAATAAAGACCTTCTTTTTTATCCTGTCTTCAACCACGTCAAATAAACAATTCCTTAATTGAATCATTTCACATTTCCGTTGTACTGACCCAGGAACCCAGCCATGTCTCCCTGAACAGCCAAAACAGGAGCAAACTTGTGAACACCCAAAAAGCATTGTATAGCTCTGTTCTGTACAGAATCTGCAGTCTTACATTCTTTAAATCCCCATATTCCTGCAGCATAGTTCAGTATGCTGCAGTATATATATATGTGTGTGTGTGTGTGTGTGTGTGTATATACAGTATATACAGTATATATACAGTGTGTGTGTATGTATGTATATATATATATATATGGATTTTTTTCCCTATACCAGCTGGTTTAGCACAAAATAACATCTATTTTGATGTGTAAAAATGTTTATATTTTAATTTCACTGTGATATGATGCAACAAGTTAAATTGATATTTCCACACATAAAACTTAGAAAAACCAAAAAATGTGTAAAAGAATTTCATTACCAATTAAGCATGTGCACATAATCTGAGCTGGCTTAATAAAGTTGGACATTCTTACCTTTTAAAGGTGCTTCTTCATCATTCAAATCCACTGAAAAGTCATAGAATTCTTCTTCTTCTTCTTCCTCCATCTTTAAATTTCACTCTCTGCTATTTCAGAAACTGAGAACAGGAGCACATAGAACCTGGTGACTGTTTTCAAATATGTGACTGAAAATAATCTACAACATTCTCTTATGGAGAACAAACGCCACCAGAAGCCAATTTAAAATAGCACCTTAGTACACAACAATGTTAAGTTTGATAAAAAAAAAAAAAAAAAAAAAAANTGTTCTAATAGTTATAGTCCTGAGACGATCCTAATTCTAATGTCTTTGGTGACCTCCTGACCTTTCCTCTAGCACCACCATCAGGCCAAAATATGTACTACTACTAAAATTGCAAAGAAATTCCACTTGTTGATCCTGGTGACTGTTTTCAAATATGTAACTGAAAATAATCCAGCGTTCTCTTATGGAGAAAAAACAAGTGGTTCCTCTTCCTCCAGCACTTAATAACCCGGAGCCACTCGGGTATGACATGAAACAGTGATGCGAGTGCCTCCGAGTGGTTTTTGTGCAACAGATTACACAAGAATTCTCTTATAACTTTGTGTGATATACTCACAATTCTAATAGAAACAGCTGATAAATTGAAAGAAAGTACTACTACTATTATTACTACTACTACCACCACCACCACCACCACCACTATGACTACTACTCCAAGTACATTGTGACAGTAAATAAAATAAAGCAATAAAATAACACAAAAGCAATAAATAATAAAAACAAATAGAAAGCAATAGAAAAAATAAAGCAATAAAATAAAGCAATCTAACAAAGCTTACCTTCTCAATCTTGTTTCTATACAACAGTTTCAGCAACTGAGTAACAACTCTGTTGGAGCTAGCTTGTTAACTGCCACTAACTGAGTTTAGCTTGTTACCATGGTTAACAAACAGAAACAGAAAACATATTTGAAACATCTTGTTCCTAAAAAAAAAAAAATCTTACATTCAAACCTGCTGTATCACTCCATGTTAACACTTCACTCTGCTCCATCATTAACCTTGATAATTAAAACAAAATACACTATAATGTCAACTTTGCAACACAGAGGCCCTCTGATCAAACTTTCTGGCTTAAGAGTATCGTGCTCCAACATGTAAGTTGAGTGCATCAGCTGCTGTGATTCACTAACCTGGCTGAAAATCCAAACATTAAAGCACAACAATGAAATAACAGATAAGGCAATTTTATACAACCAAACTGTAGCCATGAAATTAGCTTGTTAAAAGCCTGCTACCTGAACCTGCTACCTGACGCTAACAATCAGAGCAAAGAGAAAGCACAGGAAAACAAACAAACCAACAAAGCAATATTTATCTTCTCTAACTTCTGATTTTTTTTTTTTTTTTTTANTTTTTTTTTTTTTTTTTTACAGTACAGCTTTTTAGATGGTAAAAGGAAAGCCAGATTCTATGAAAATACTGTACATTTATCAATTAACATGACATGCAACAAGTTGGGCGAGCATTGCTACAGAAGCCCGGAGCTGATGTTAAATGATAACATCATGCTTGTTATGCTGAATCAATGAGAATAATGTCAATAAATGTGATAGAGTGATTTTACTGGGTGATTTTAACTTGCATGTTAATGACTGCTCAGATTCTAGAGCAGCGGAATTTATGGATCTTGTTACTAGTCTGGACTTTACCGAACATGTGAAGAATACTACTCACAACCACGGAAATACATTGGACTTAATTTTTACAAAGGGTATGGATGTTGATGTTCCATCTATTTTAGAGGTTCCAGTTTCTGATCACTCCTGTGTCTTTTTCAGTGTTTCTCCCTGTATTCTAAGTGTTCTGAGCCTGAAACATATACCTATCGCTGTACTGACAGCAATGCTAGGTCCATACTGGCTGAGGGTTTAGCTGATATACTTGACTCCTGTATTGCAAACTAGGATTCCCTTAATAATCTTACAATCTGAATGGTGCCTTGCTTAAAACGCTTGACTCTGGCGCTCCTCCTACAGTCAGAAAACACACTTGGATAAAATCAGCACCATGGTTCTCAGATGACACCCATACACTTAAACAGATTTGTAGAAAACTTCAGCGCAGGTGGGCGCATAACAAAATATACTTCTCGCCTTGCCTGGGTTGAGAGTTTTAGGAAGTATAAATGTGCACTCTCAGCTGCTAGGACAGCTTATTTATCTCATCTGATTAACAATAAAAATAATCCCTGGTTTCTGTTTGATACTGTTGCTAAATTCACACAGAATACCCCTGCCAATACCTCTTCATTTACCGCTGATGATTTTCTGAACTTTACAAAACAAGATTGACTCCATTAGAGATACAGTAAATTCACTGGTTCACACTCTCCTCAGGGTGATGGCCATGAATTCTCTGGTCCCTTGATGGATCATGCAGGAACTGTGACTCGGACCAACTGCTCTCAGAGTTTGAAATAATTTCCCGAGACCTTCACCAGCCTGGTAACTGCCTCCAACCCTACAACATGCATATTAGACCCTATACTGTCGAACCTTTTTAAAGAACTGTTTCCTGTTTTAAGGTGTCCTATTCTTCATATTATTAATACGTCACTTTTCCGTGGGTTCTGTGCCCTCAGCCTTTAAAACTGCTATTATCAAACCTCTGCTTAAAAAACATAATACTGACCCACAAACTTTAAACAACTACAGGCCAATTTCCAATCTTCCTTTTATGTCAAAATGACTTGAAAGGGCTGCTGCTAACCAACTTACTGACCACTTATCCAACAACAATCTTTTTGATAAATTTCAATCTGGCTTTCGGTCCCATCATTCTATTGAAACTGTCCTGACAAGTGTAGTCAATGATCTGTTTTACTGTTGATTCTGACTCAATGTCACTGTTGCTGCTTCTTGACTTTGGTGCAGCTTTTGACACTGTGACCACAACATACTTCTAAGCCACTTGGAGAAGCATATTGGTATTCAGGGGACGGTGCTTTCACGGTTTCATTCATATTTATCAAATAGAACTCAATGTATATACTACAATAATATAATCTCTAATTTTTCTGTAGTACATTCTGGTGTACCACAGGGATTGGTCCTTGGTCCTATGCTCTTCTCTATCTACATGCTTCACCTTGGTATATCATTTGCAAATATGGGGTTAAATCCCATTGTTATGCTGATGACACACAGCTATAGTATGTACCTGTTAAGCCAAATGACCTTTACCAACTCCTAAACCTAGAGGCATGTCCTTCAGCTTTTTCAGAAACAGATATATTAATGTTATAATATTGTGCAACTTGCAACAACTGATCCTTTGTATAACTGTCCAGTAAAGCAGCATCAGGAGAAAGAATAAAGTCCTGTACTTTTTCACTCATCCTGACCTCCCTACTGAAACACTTTCATCAAACAAAGCTACCTACTGACAAACCCAAACAGCAGACATGTACAATGCAGCAAACAAACAAAAAAAAAAAAAAANAAAAAAAAAGGAGCTTTTCCCCACCTGAACCTGCCTACACAAAACTGACTAAACTTAACCCTATGGTCTTCAACACTGTGCTGGTGGCGGGTTCTTATACACCTAAAGTCTGCTTGTAATGGCAGCAGCTGATTGCCCCTACCATTACTATGGAGGTGTTCCCAAGACAACTGCTCTCAACCACATGGACAGTGCACGAAAAAAACTAACTAAAATAATAAACTGACAAGTCTCTTTGTAGCTCTAACAGCACAAAATAAAGCTGCACCATACAAACACACCTGCTGAGACCTGATCAGTACCAAACTATAGCATGTGGTTACACCCTATTAGCATATGCCAGCTCAACCTCCCTCCTTCCAAACAATGTAAATCAATTACCTAATTAAGAAACGAGCCCCCAGTTTGTCATGGCCTGGCTCACAACAAAAGAGGACCAAACACACCAATACTGTTTAACCAAAATTTATTTAAAGTAACAAAGTAAGTACAACCACAACCAAACAATATAGTGTGCATGGTCTATCAGTGATATCAGTATGAATACAGATTGTGGCATGAGTGAAAGTGTCTGTAGTGGGTGAGAATAAAATAAAGAAATCAAAGTCAAATCAAACAATCAACCAAACCTGTGCCGGGCTAGGTAGAGAACAAAAGAAAGAAACGGGGGAAGGGAAGGTCAGAGCTGCACAGGGAGCTGAGCCCAAGTAAGCAGTGACAGAGAGAGAGGGTGGAGACAGTGGAGCAGAGAAACCCAGAGGCCTCATGGGCTTTAAAGACCTGCCAACAGTGCTGCAATCTGGAAGAGCCTAGAGCTACAGCACATAGATTAAAAGAAAGCAGCACCAAAGAAAAGTCAGGCTGTGACACACACGTGAGACAAAGTTTTAAACGTTGCCCAAATTTCATACTGCTGAAATTTACCACTCGAATGAAAGTCTTAATTTTTACATGTTAGTTTGTCTTATGAATAGCTTCTGCGACACGTAAATAAGGAAATCTCACAGTAACGCCTCTTTCAAGGAAAACACTAAGATATGTGGGTAACAGGCGCTTATGAATGAAGGACCATGGTTGCATCATAATATTTGCGCATAGCGACGCTGTAAATCATGCGCTACCATTTATGAATCTGGCTCTTTGTTATACAGGAGAAACTCTTCAAGTTGAAAAGATGTCCATGTTCTTGCACTACACCATGGTGATCAAAGTTATTATACCTTGTCTATTCCTTACCTATGCCATTTTAAATATTTTAATAGCTGGTAAACTAATTGGAGCCATGAATAAGATGAAGGCTAACTTTCTTAGAATGTAGTGGTTTTATGACATATTATATTACATACAGCGTCTGAATCTGGAGCATAGATATGGTTTACAATTTGCCACTTTTAGCCATTCTTACTGTGAATGTTGGATCTGAACCAGAGTACTGACCTCAGTTTGGTAACAAAGCTGAATTTTTGTCAAACTTGGAAGAATGTAATGTTCTCTAACAGTATCTTGCTCTAAGTTTTATAAATACCTTGCACTATGCCTACAGATCAAAAGGTTAGTCCTTTTTTATTTTTAATTGTTAACCATTTCAGACCTAATGTTCCTGAGGAGGTGAGGTGAAGCCTAAAATGTGTAAGAGTGTATAAGTTTTTAATGTATTGCATTTCAAGTTGTGTTATAAGTAGTAGCATAACTATGCAAATGGAAACTTTGAAGTCATCTCATCCTGAGCATTTGATCTGAACTGGATGAAGCCATAAACAGCAAGACTGATGCTTTTTGTAAAAAAAACAAAAAACAAAAAACCTTAAAGGTTATGTTCTGCGATGTAGCCTGTTGCACTACATCTGCATTGTCTTTGTCTTAATTATGTTATACAATATTATTTATTTTTTTAAAGTTCTTCTAGATTGGGGTGAAGATTTGGGGTGAAGTTAAATAAAAACATCTGACTGATAATAGTCATTGTCTGAGTTGTAATTAAGCACATTAATAAATATTGAGTGGAGACAACATGAAATAGTGTTTTTAACTTAAAGTGTCAAGTTTTATTACTTAATATAATTTCTCAATGAAATCATAAATTATTATTACATATTACTTAAGTATATGAGTACATAAAATCAGTCATTTAATTTACCTTCACTTAAATAATACAAGTAACTGACTCATAAAATTAGCTCTGAAAACATATCATTTTCAAGTTTATTAGCTTAATTTTTTTTTGTGGCAACTTATTGCCTCAATTTTTTTGAGTTCTGCTTACTTCGGGTTTACAGTGAGGGATTTACCCTCACAGATGAATCTTCTCAATGTTGAGCAATCTTGTTTCACCCAACTGGCTGTAACCGTACGGCTTGGCATCGTTGTTGTACACGAACCAGAAGGTTCGTGTACAACAACCTCCTGGTTCGGCATCCAGTACCTGGACAAAATAACTTTCATTACATTAGTATTACACTACTACTACTGAATCTAAATCCACTAATAATAAAATTGTGTTTTAAAAGAAATAGAAATAAAAATAAAGTGCTTTACATGCACTGAAATGATAAAGGTGAAAGCATGTAAATTATTATAATCATTATTATTGTTATTGTTGTTGTGAAATGAGGCTTCCTTACCCTAGAGTGTCATTACTTCCATCAAGCCAAACCCATTTTTTCTCAGCAGACTGATGCAAACCGATCCAGTAGCCGCGTTCTTCTTGAAGGTTCAGGTCTGTGTATGATTTGGTGTGAGAATTGATGAATTTCTGTAAATCAACCCATATGAGAACAGCAAGAACACTTACACACTCACATGATTTTTTTTTTTTTTCACATAATGATTCTGAGTAAACATGACATACCTCTACAAAGTTTAAGCTCTACCAACTGAGAAAACTATTTTCAATTTTGAAAAGTTAAGATTGCATGCCGAATGTCTTTCACAATTACATGTAAAGTAAATTTTACAATCTTGCAGTGTACGCTATTGAATTTATCTTTAATTTTCAACAATAATAAATGTGATAGAACCTAAATCTTGACTGCGTTTGTAGAGCTCACCTGTTCCTTTGGACTTTCAACAACAACCAGACCTGAACCTCTGCTGCTGCAGTACTGTTGACTCTGGGCCCAGGTCAACAAAGGACTGTCCAAATTGTAAAACAGGTAGCACTTTTTTGGGAAATATATCCAGCCTCCTGGACACAGGTTACACTCTATGTTCATGAAATAAGATTTTAAAAAACTACGTTAAATGCGTTAAATGCTAAATGCTCAGCAGAGTCGCAAAGTAGATACAGGGACAAATGTGATTTCATTATATATATAGGTATACCTCAGGTGCTGAACAATCTATTTATAAATATTAATAAAAGCTCTACTACTTTCTCACTAACTTTAAATATAATTAAAATAACTATAAAGTAAAACTATAACAACAAACATAGATTTAGAACTTTAGGGGTAATGTAGAAATTCCCCCGCCCCCCCGTGCTTGAGATAGATAAACCATCACAGCAAAATGAATGTTATTCTTACATTTTGTCAAAGTTAATGAATTTAATAAGTCTGAACATGGAGCTGCACAGAAAAGAATGTATGTCTCTGCCAGGGAATATAATCTCAGGAGAAGATGACTCTTATCGAGAAATTAAAAATGCCCATTCAATCTCCATTCAAACATATTGAGGTAGGTGAAAGATTATTGGATTTGGCAAAATGAAAATAAAACAAAAATACAGTTTATGTCTTGGAAAGTGGTTGTCACTGGTAAAATATCTTGCGTGTCTAGTATTTATTGGGTTTAAACATGCAAAATCATCATTATATTTCTTTAAGGTGTTTGCATACAGACCGGTAACTACGCACACTAACCAGCACCATGTTCCAGCTTTTTAACAGCAGAGTCACAAATCGATGGATTTCCTCTATCAAAAAAAACAAAAAACAAAACAAAAAAAAAAAAAAAAANAAAAAAAAAAAAAAAAACAACCCTGACGTGTTAGCTGAAAGAAGAACATTTTATAAACCACATGGTGAAACACTCACTTTTTTGTGGACAGAATTCTTTGACGGGAAAGATTTTAAAGCTGAAGATGGAGTCTATCATCCTCTCAAGATTGTCTTTCTCTCTACGCAGCTCTTCTGCCTCTTTCTCCAAAATGTTCTTCTGTGAGATCAGCTGCTCATTTTGTGCTGTGACCTCGCTGAGATATGTTCTCTGTTCACCAATTCTTATATTGACTACAGAGAGAGAGATGGAGAGTCAAATCATCAATCAGTCTGTCAATCATTTGGTAGATTATCAGCAAAGCATTATTTTGTTTCCATGTAATCTCCACAGTTCAAAACTATCCTTGATGGTGCATTCAAGGATGCTCCAAAATTGATACCTGATCAGTCTGTTGTTTGAGCAATACTTTTCTGATCCATAAGACCAATAAATGTGAATGTAGATGAAAAGGAGAGTTTAATGTCAACTTCAATCATTCTAGCTTTGAAATATATTCTAATAACAGAATGGTGATATGATGAAAAACAAAACTGAATGCAGATTTAAAAAATGTTTTCAGGACTTTACCCTCACAGATGAATCTGTTCCACATTTCGCAATCTGCTCCATCCCAGCAGGTTGTATCATTAAGGTATGGGATCATTAGTGTACACAGTCCAGGGTCACCCCAAGGCTCTGTTACCCAGTACCTGGAAAAAAATATCAATAACTACAATTACATTAGTATTGCATTACTACTAGTAGTACATCTAAATCCACTAAAAATTAAAGTAACTGTGTTTTGAGAAGAAACAGACTGAAAAATAAACAACTCTACATGCAATAAAATGGAAAAGGTGAAAGTACGTAAATTATGTGTTGAAGCAATTCATAATTTTTGGATTTCGGAATTTAATTCTGAAGCATTTCAATTGTTGATTTTTGATATAGATCCAGATTATTTTTTTGTTTAAGTATTGTTTATGATCATCATAAATAATATCAGTATCATATCATTTTTTATACTTTTGTTTTAAAATCATTGGATGGCACTTCAAGCAATGGTGAATATACAGGCATATAAGTGTGTATATACATATATATACAGTATATAGGACCAACAGTTTACTGGGAGGGCTAATGTTTGTCTTTTTTTTTTTTTTTTTTTTTTTAACCAGAGCAGCAGAGGTGGCAGATGCCATCATTTATCTGTGTGTTTATTAAAAGAAATAAACTACACAGAAACACATTTGCCTGGACAATGGATTTCTTTTGCCATGTAACAAATGTTCCCAGTTGCCTCAGTGGCAGTTTGATTTTAGTTTTGTTTAAATCAGTGGCAAGGACAAATCGCCACTACTTTATGATTGTTAATGTTGAGAAAGTTACTGTAGTTTTGTTACCTTAAAGTGTCATTACTTCCATCAACCCAGCGCCAGTTTTTGTCATCAGACAGATGCAAACCAATCCAGTAGCCATGCCATTTATCATAGTAATAATGTATGTGATTCTTGATGAAAGTCTGTAAATCAACCCAAAGGAGAACATCAAGAATGTGTATACATAATGATTCTGAGCAAACATGACATAGCTGTACAAAGTTTAAGCTCTAGAAACTGAGAACAAAATAACAAACTATTTTCTGTTTCGGAGAGTCAAGATATTCCTTGTGTAATAAATGTGACATTCTTGCAGTGTGCTATAATGAATTTATCTTTAATTTTAATCTGCAGTAAATCTGATAAAATTCAAATCTTTATCGTGTTTGGAGAGCTCACCTGTTGCTCTAGACTTTCAACAACAACCAGATCTGAATCTCTGTTTCTGCAGTGCTGTCGGCTCTGGTCCCAGGTCCACCAAGGACTGGTTAAATTATTAAACAGGTAACACTTCTCCTGGAACTGTATCCAGCCTTCTGGACACAGGCTGCACTCTTTATTCATGAAAACAAAACAAAACAAAAAAAAACTATGTTAAATGCTAAATGTTCAGAAGAGTCACAAAGTAGATACAAGGACAGTTGCGAATACATTCCATACTATAGGTACTGTGTACATCATAAGGGCTGAATAAGATGTAAGGGGATACATTGACATAAGGTGTATTATGAACTGTCATACTGCTGACTCTCACAAAACCTTCAGACTGCCAGTAGTTTCAATTATTTCCAGTACGTTAATATATCAACTTGTAGAGACTTGAAATGTGCTTGAGAAAAATAAACCATCACAAGCAAACCAAACATAAGTCATACTGTACTTTTTGTTGAAGTTAATGAATTTAATCAGTCAAACATGGAGCTGCACGGATCAAAATGTACGTCTCTGCCAGGGAATGTAGTCCCAGGAGAAGATGGCTTTTATTGAGAAATTAAAAGCAGCCATTCCTTTGTTATACAAATGTACGTGTTAACAGGTGAAACACTGAAATTTAAGGTGGTTGTATCAACTAATAATTAGATTTTGAGAGATGAGAAGTTTTGGCAAAAATAACAAGAAAAAGGGGTTATGTGATGCAGCAAAGCTAGGTAGATGCTGCAGGGGCTCTCCAAACAAGTCATTTAAAAACCTTTAAAAACATCAAAACCCACTTTTAATCTGGTCGAAAAGCTACAGCATGGACCTGAGACCCAGAACAAACAACTGAATTTAGCTAATGAGCAAATCTCGATATCTGGACAGAAGACTACCCCAAGGATTTGTGACCAAGAAGTTTGTAAAATGGCAGTGGAACAAACACCTGAGTGGAGGACTTGCTTATTTTTCAAGAAATAAGAAATGGCAATCAAGCCCTCACCAATAAGCTTGACTCTAAAACTGCAGAAATTAGTCACTCTATCTCCGGACTGAGAACTATGCTGGATAAATTGACCTCTTACATGGCCGAAGCAGAAGAACATATTGGCATGGCAGAGGACCAGTTGGTGGAGCTTGACTCTTGTGTTCTCAAGTTGAGTAGAGAAAATTAGTTTTTAATGGAGAAAGTCGATCAACTGGAAAACTACAGCTGACGCAACAATATCCATTCGGGAAGGCTGCAAGGGAAATGACACTGTAAACTTCTTTACTAACTGGATTCCAGCTATCTTGGGGCAAGAGCATTTCACCGACCCCGATGATAAAATCAGCACACCAGTCTCTTGCACACCGTCCATCTGCTGTCCAAAAAAATACACTTCTGTAAACTTATTAGGGACCAGATAAAGTTATTCTGTGAAATAAACTGTCCCTCTTCTCCCAATAGTTTTATATTAGGAGACACATTTAAAGCTTATCTAAGGGGACAAATAATCTCCGACACAAAAGATTAAAAAGAAATACAAGGCAGAAATAGAAGAATTGGAGGCAGAAATCTTGCAAAAAATTAGTTCAGGAAAAAGTACAGAAAAAGGAGTTCCAACAGTCTGGATCCAAGTAATTATCCTGATTATCCCAATTGGTATAATTCATATATATATGTATATATATATATACACACACACAAGCACAAATTTTTTTATTATGGTGAAGGTGGCACAATGAATTAGTGACCAGAGACGTTTATTCTTAAACAACGTGATATGTGAGAAGGGTAGGCTTAAAAATAAGCTTTGTCTCCAGCCTCTCCCTTTTCAGTCACAGAGGAAATATGTATATCTGTAAAATATGATAACAAACTGTAATTTGTGTGTGTAGTGTATTGTGCAATCTTGAATGTCGAATGACCGAAATAAAAAAAAAGAAAAAAAGAAGAAATTAATGATACATTTTAATGGTTTCATACTAATTTATATAAATCAGAATCACCAGATGATTTGACCACAATTAATGAATTTTTGTCCACTATTGAACTGCCTAAACTTAGCGAAGAAGACCAGAAGAATCTTGATCTTCCCTTTACTCAGAAAAAAACAAAAGGCCTTGAGCTCATTACAACCTAATGAATCACCAAGGGAAGATGTTTTTCCCCCTGAATTTTACAGAGAATTTAAAGATTTACTCATCTCTTTATGAAGGATAGAATTAATTTAGCATCAAAAACTCAAACTCTCCCTGAAACTTTCTCTACTGCCATAATCACACTAATCCACAAAAAAATATAGACCCATTAAAATGCTATTCATTTGGGCCTATTTCATTATTTAATTCAGACTATAAATTGATTTTTAAGGCCCTGGTTAACAGGCTTAGCCAATATCTGCCAGAATTAATAAACCCAGACCAGAGTGGCTTTATTTAGAAACGATCATCAGGTAATGATTTATAAAGGCTCTTTAACATTGTCCATCTATCAAAATGTAAGACTGAACCTAGTATAGCTGTAGCTTTAGATGCCGAAAAGGCCTTTGATACGCTAGAGTGGCCATATTTATTTAAGGTATTGGCCAAGTTTGGGTTCGGCCAATTGCTTATTTATTGGGTAAAACATCTTTATCATGAAGCCCGGGCCAAAATCACCACCAATGGACAGATCTCAACAGCCTTCTCCCTGAGTAGGTCAAGACTGGCAGGGGTGCCCTTTGTCTCCAGGACTCTTTGTCTTTGCCATTGAACACTTAGCTGTAGCAATTAGACAAGATCCTGACATAAAGGGCTTCAAAATAGTCCAAACAACTCATAAAATTAATCTTCTAGCAGATGATATAATTTTGCATTTAAAATCCCTTGTAGCGCCCTCACCAAATTACAGAGCTGTACTAAATGCTTATGGTGTTATCTCAGGTTATAAGGTGAATTTGGAAAAAAGTGAAATTCTTCTGAGAACAAGTTTTGATTACTCTGTGTTTCAACAAATAAGCCCACTTAAATGGCTTCCAAATGGTATATCTTAGAATAGATGTAGATAATAAGCTTAAATATAATTATCTCCCATTGCTTAGCAAAATTGAAGAGGATCTACGAAGATGGATGTTTGCCCATTACTTTAATTGGTGGAATTAATTGTGTCAAAATGAATATATTACTGAGGCTACAGTATCTTTTCTAGTCATTGCCCATTCCATTGCCACATTTTTTTTTTTTTTTTTTTTNTTTTTTTTTTTTTTTTTTTTAAAGCACTCAACAAAAATGTTAGACAATTTGTATGGAATTGCAAGACACCAAGGGTGTCTATGGAAAAATTAATATGGGATTATCAGTTAGGGGGCTTTCGATTACTCAGTTCAAAACAGTATTATCTGGCAGCGCAAATGCGATTTGTTATATCTTTTGTTGAGGGAGGCTGGTGCCCTCTTCCTGGATACAAATTGGATTGCACCCCCTGAAAGAAAAGGTATTCGATGACTTTATTTACAAGTGGAACTCCAGAATTATGTCCAGCAGAACAGACAATCCCATTTTATTGAACTTGATTAAAATAAGGTATGAGATTCATAGAAATCTCAGACTGAAAATGGGAATATCACCAGACACCTCTGAGTCAAAATGAATTCTTACCCATGACTCTAAATAAT
This sequence comes from Lucifuga dentata, assembly GCA_014773175.1. NCBI lineage: Eukaryota > Metazoa > Chordata > Actinopteri > Ophidiiformes > Bythitidae > Lucifuga > Lucifuga dentata. Next base: position 16,929 of record VXCM01006502.1, read on the forward strand.
AAGATTCTGGAGACTTGTTATCATAAAGGGATTCAGCATTTGGAAGACTGCTATGAAAATTGACTCCTCATGTCTTCTGAACAACTGAAAAGAAAATCTGATTTTTCCAGGAAGACCTTTTTCTGCTACCTTCAGTTAAGATCTTTTCTTATAATCAACCTCGGGCCTGGAATGACTCTACCTGCATTTACTGATGTGTATAAATGTATATAAATTTATTTCCAGAATGTACTTCTTACTGCTGAATGAAGGCCCAAAGCCAGATTTGCACAAATCTAGAGAGAGATGGGAATCAGATTTGAACATAACAATTGATGAACAGTTCTGGTCAGATTTGTGTCAAGACAGTGTGTCAGCCACTATTAATGCCCGGTACAGACTGGTTCACTATAATTTCCTCCATCAACTCTTTCTCACTACACAAAAACTACACAAACCCAAACCCAAATTGTCAGAAATGTGCTTCAGATGTAGTATAGAGGTTGGCTCTTTCCTACACTGTATCTGGTTCTGCACAAAGCGTGAGGGCCTTTTAGTACGACTTCTGTGATCACAGGAATTACCTTTCCATTAGACCCACAGGTTTGCTTACTGGGGAACTTCACAAGTGTCAGCATATATTTACCAAATTTTCAAATTAAGCTTACGGAAATTGCTTTATGTGTGGCAAGAAAATGTATAGCAATGACACAGGAATCTGATTCCCCTCTCCTTATTACTAAATGATCTTTGGAAATGATTAAAAAGATTATAACCTGAGAAAAGGATATAACCTTTCTGAAAATTTGGCAACATTATCTAGATTATATAGGTACATCACAAATGCCACCATAGAGATACAATCATCTTTGGTTTGCCAGAAAGCCTCTTTAAAGGATATAATACAATGTTAGCACAGTGTCTCTGTATGTTTTTTTATGCACTGCCCCCCCATCCCCTTTTTTTCCTCTTTTCTTTTTTGTACCTGCGTTTATAACAGAAGGACTAGGTATTAGAGTTACCCTTGTGTTCTGTATTATGTTCTGTAATTTGCAAAAAAAACTCAGAAATAAAATACTTTATAAAAAAAAAAAAACAACAAAATAAGATGGTTTATGTTGGGGAAATTGGCTGTCGGTAATGTAACGTGTATGCGGGTAGTATTTATTGGGCTTAAACATGCAAAATCATCAGTATATTCCTTTAAGGTGTTGGCATAAAGACCAATAACTGTACACACAGCAACCAGCACTATGATCCAATTTTTTTAACATCAGGAGTCACAAATCGACAGGTTTACTCTATCAACAATAAACCAATGTGTTGTTTGCTAAGAGCAGAACATTTATACTAACCACATGGTGAAACACTCACCACTGCAGATTTTATTGACCAGAGAGTTCTCTTTCTTGTTGATGAAATTCATCATCCTCTCAAGACCATCTCTCTCACTGAACTCTTCTGCATCTTTCTCTAAGATGGTCTTTTGTGAGATCAGCTTCTCATTTTGTGCTGTGAACTCTCTGAGATTTTCTCTCTGTTCACCAACTCTTACATTGACTAAGAGAGGAAGAGATGGAGAATGAAATCATCAATCAGTCTATCAGTCATTTGGTAGATGCTGTTAACAGAAAACCATTATTTCATTTCCATGTCATCTCCACAGTTCAAAACTGTCCTTGGTGGTGCATTCAAGGACGCTCCAAAAATGATAACTGATCAGTCTATAGCCTGAGCAACACTGTTCTGATCCAGAAGACTAACAAATGTGGATGAAAAGTACAGTCTAATGTCGATTTCATTCAGTCTAGCTCTGGAATATATTGTATTAGCAGTCCAGCAAGCTCATTGGGTAGAGCATGAGATTAAATCTTAGGGTCGTAGGTTTGATTCCCATATTGGGCAATAATTTTAATGACTTAACCTCGAGATGAATAAATTACAAAAATTGTCAGATGCCACAGCATCCTTGGTCACACTAACAGGAAGTCATTTTGAAATAAAAAAAAAGAGAAAAAATAGCTGGGTAGATAATAGTAAATTTCCATAAAATAGTCCAGTGTTCAAAGTCGTCAGATGATGACAATGCAGATCTCCACTCATGCAACACTTTGCATTCACACTGATCTCACTGATGGAACATGTACACCTCATTATTTAGTTGTACTTGTATCTTACTTGTTACTTTAAATAAAACTGGTTAACTGTTATTGGTGTGTTTGGTCCTCTTTGTTATGGTCTTGAGCCAGAATGACAGCGTGTGTGAGAAGGCAAATGCGCAGAGCACAGCAGATGAGGTTATAAATAATCTTCAGCACCACGAGAATGTGTCAGATCGGATCAAAACTCACCATTAAAAACCTGACTGATCAGCTGAGTGAGTTTATCTATCAATTTTATTGATCACTTACTGAGAAAGGGCTTCATTTTTGTGTGACACTGTTTTTTATGAATAGCTTACCCAACATTAAATAAGGAATACTGTAGTAATGTCTCTTTTAAGGAAAACGCTCAAGGATGCCGGTGAACCGGCGTTTATGAATGAGGGAACATCGTTGAGACAGTATTTGTCCATATTGACACAGTTACCATTTATGAATCTGGCTCAAAGTTTCTGTTTAGCTTCAGTTTATGACATGGACATTTAACATTTCATTCAAACATGACAGGTTGTTTCAGTTTGATCAAGACAAACATGAAAAATGCTAATGAAATACACAATTCATCAGCATTCATTAGCATTTTTCATTTACACAATAATCTACAAAGTTCAAGCAATTACACACAAAAAAACAAAATTAAGGGTGTCACGATATACTGGTATTGATGATATTAAAAAATAAAATATTGATATTGTGTGAATAATACACACATGTAGTATCATGTAAATAATCCAGCGCCTCTTAAATCATTTCTGTTTCTTTCCGTTCTCGCTTGTCTCCCTGTGTGTGCCCCCCACACACACATACATGACGCCGTGATGCAGTAACTAGCTAGCTAGTTAGCTAGCTACTCACAGTGTGTGTATGGCTCCTCCTGCCACGCAAAATCATGTCGGAGGAGATGACAGAGAGCAAGACACTCTACCCCAACCAGAAAAAAAGTTAGCTTGCCAGTGTGTAGTTTTTTGGATTCTGTAAAAAAGAATGTTGAAAAATAAGGTAGACTCCCACTCTGCAGGAAATGCTGATCGACAGCAACTACCAACTGTTCACCCACCTTCACCTCCATCATCCTGCAGATTTTGCCACGGTAGAAAGACTAAGTAGCAGTTAGTTTGCTAGCCTGAAAGGGAAAATGTTACATTAAGGTCTTAGGTGTTAAAGCAAAGTTATCATGGCGTTGGACTTGACAGCATAGTCAGCATCAGTTGTTCATTGTCAGTCTGTAGTCTTTCCACAAACTCTGTCTCCTGCTCCCCGCAACTGATTTTGATGGCAGATGTTAGGCCTTGTGGATCTTTTATTTATCAATTCATTGTCTTTACACTATCCATTAAGTGTAATTGCTCTTTTTACGCTTTTGTACAGTTATGGTTAGATACTCTCTCTACCTTCCTACACTCGTATTTTGAGTGTAATTCATCGGCCAAAAAAAGAGACAAAACGCACAATAAACAAAGATGAATTTGATATTAAAAAAATGAAATATTGATATTGTCTTAATAATTCACATTATTATGTGTATAATATAATAATATTATATTATTATAATATTTTCTATGGCATTTTTTTTTTTTTTTCAGATTTTCTATAGATATCGCGATATTATCATTAGCGTAAATTCTCTTGGCCATGATAATCATAGAGTGAAAACATGATATTGTGACAGCCCCGACTGAGTCATGTTTTGGCTATTGTCAGAAACATGAAATATTCTGAAAATTATATTTAGTTTTGAAAATTCACTTCTACAACAGATATTTAAGCTTATACAGGGATATGTTGAGAAGCAAAAGTTAATGCAGACTAAAAGAAAGTTTTCAGGACTTTACCCTCACAGATGAATTTGTTCTGCATTTTGCAATCTGCTTCATCCCAGCAGATTGTATCATTAAAGTATGGGATCATTAGTGTACACAGTCCAGGGTCACCCCAAGGCTCTGTTACCCAGTACCTGGAAAAAATATGAATAACTACAATTACATTAGTATTGCATTACTACTAGTAGTACATCTAAATCCACTAAAAATTAAAGTAACTGTGTTTTGAGAAGAAACAGACTGAAAAATAAACAACTCTACATGCAATAATATGGAAAAGGTGAATTATGTGTTGAAGCAATTCATAGTTTGGATTTCTGAATTTAATTCTGAAGCATTTCATTTGTTGATTTTTGATATAGATCCAGATTATTTTTTTTGTTTAAGTATTGTTTATGATCATCATAAATAATATCAGTATGATATCATTTTTTATACTTTTGTTTTAAAATCATTGGGCGGCACTTCAGGCGATGGTGAATATATAGGCATATAAGTATATACAGTATATGTGTACATATATAAACTATATATACTGTATATTGGGCCAACAGGTTACTGGGAGGGCTGATGTTTTTTGGGGGTTTTTTTTCCCCCCACAAGAGCAACAGAGGTGGCAGATGCCATCATTTATCTGTTGTTTGCTTAAAAGTGGAGAAATAAACTACACAATGGATTTCTTTTACCACATAACTAATGTTCCCAGTTACTTCAGTAGCAGTTTGATTTTAATTTTGTTTAAATCAGTGGCAAGGACAAATCGCCACTACATTATGATTATTATTGTTGAGAAATTTAGTTGTTACCTTAAAGTGTCATTACTTCCATCAACCCAGCGCCACTCATTGTTTTCAGACCGATGCAAACCAATCCAGAAGCCATGCACTTTACTGTAGTAAAAATCTGTATGATGGTTGATGAAATTCTGTAAATTAGCCCAAAGGAGAAAATCAAGAACGTGTAACACTGATTCTGAGCAAACATGACATAGCTGTACAAAGTTTAAGCTCTATGAACCGAGAAAAAAAAAACAAAAACAAAAAAAAAAAAAAANAAAAAAAAAAAAAAACTATTTTCTGTTTTGGAGAGTCAATATATAGAAAACTCAATGAATTCATCTTTAACATTCAACGACATTAAATCTTACAGAACTGAAATCATTAGTGTTTGGAGAGCTCACCTGTTCCTCTTGACTTTGAACAACAACCAGATCTGAACCGATAATTCTGCAGTACTGTCGACTCTGTACCCAGGTCAACCAAGGACTGCCTAAATTGTAAAACAGGTAGCACTTTTCCTGGAACTGTATCCAGCCTTCTCGACACAGGTTACACCCTATGTTTATGAAATAAAGTTTTAAAAAGATACGTTAAATGTTAAGTGTTCAGAAAAGTCACAAAGTAGATACAAGGACAACTGTGAATTCATTCAATATATAGGTAAACATCACAGGGACTGAATAATCAATTTATAAATATTAATAAAACTTTACCAAACATAGTTGGGCACGACTACTTTTACACTCATTCAAAATAATTATACAATAAAATAATTGCTACAGTTTAAGAAATAACGAAATTACCATATATGAATTTAGAACTTTATGCTGCGTTCAACAGACCTCTGAACTCAGATTTTTCTGACTTCTTACTTGAAAAAATGCATTGGATCGGCACTTGAAGTCGGAGCTGTGACTGGGAAATTCAGACCAAAATTATCCACCCCGACTTACCGAGTATGATATCACACAACATGGCAGCGCCGTGGAAGAGAGCTTTGTGAATGGAAATGATCAGCTAAAAGGCGAATAAAGTATTTTTTCTTGCGTGAAACTGAAAGAAAAAGGTCTGAATATATTGCCAAGTTAACTATCTATTTTGTATAATACCTGTTTGCCATTGATACGTAAGTGTAAATATTTTCATAATATTACTTCTCTGCACAAAGTTTAATATGCACTGTGATTAAATCACTGTAAAACAACACAACTAAACAGTCCTGTAGTCTAACTTTACTTTAGTTAGCATTTATTACAAAGTTGAATTAATTTTACAGTATTTATTGGTGTTCAGCTATGCTTTTTTGATTACATTTGACTGGAACGGTTTGAGGTTGGAAGTTGGAACTTCTAACTGGGAAAAGTTCGACTTCCGAGGTCTGTCGAACGCAGCATTAAGGCCTATGTAGAAAGATTCCTTTTTTTTTCCTTCAAATAAAAGAAAAAAAACAGGTTCATGGAAAAACACAAGGAAGTAGAAGAGGAGACAAAGGACAACATCCTCTTTGCAGCAGAATAAACACAGGAACAAAACATGAACAATAACAAACTAACAGACTGAGACAGTGAGCAAATCATCTTGGCCATGATGTCAATGTGTTTGGAACAGTTTGACAAAGTTGATAAATGTCTAGATATAAATAAACATGTTAGTAAACTCCTACAAAGAGAAATGATGGTGGCTCATGCTCACTCACACACACACACACACACACACACACACACACACACACATGCTCATGTGCACAAGCATGTCTGTTGCAAGAGTATGGTAAATTGTGTATATACTCAATGGTGTGTGCTAGTCTTGCACACAAGACCAGAACTATAAATCAATGAATCAATGAATCAATCAATCAACCAATTAATTAAATAATTAATAAAACAATTTAACAAAGCTTTATAAGGTTACACATAAACAAATAACCCTGACTTTATCTAAAGTATCATGGATGTTTCACATGTGACTTTGTGTATAGTGTGTGTGTGTGTGTGCTGGAGCAAAAAGATGTGATTTCAAGTTTCATCAGGGGATGGTTTAAAATCTTGACCTTAAGTTTTCTGGATTCTAACAGATTTCCCTTCTCACATGGTTTAAATCTCTCGCTACATGCTTATGTTTAAGGAGCATAACTCATTTTGCATGTTTGAGCCCAATAAAAACAATACATACAAGTTACTTTACTGCCAACCATTTTTCAAAGCATACTAGTGGAGTAGTACAATTTTCCTACTGTAACTTCTGGACTGCCAGTGGCTTCAGTTATTTCCATTACGCAAAGATAACAACTTGTAGAGACTTGAAATACACTTGAGATAGATGAACCATCACAGCAAATCAAACGTCATTCTTACTTTTTGTTGAAGTTACTGAATTTAATCGGTCCAACATGGAGCTGCACGGATCAAAATGTACGTCTCCTCCAAGAAATATAGTCCCAGGAGAAGACGACTTTTATTGAGAAATCAAAAGCAGCTCTTCCTTCTTATTATCAGGCAAAACACTGAAATTTAAGGTGGCTGTATCACCTAAAAATCAGATTTTGAAAGATTAGAGGTTTTGCAAAAATAAGAAAATGAAAAATACAGTTTATATTGTGGAAAGTGGTTGTCAGTAATATTACGTGGATGCAGGTATATTTGTTGGGCTTAAACAAGCAAAATCATTGGTATATTCCTTTAAATTGTTGGCATACAGACCAGTAACTGTACACACTAACCAGCGCCATGATCCAGGTTTTTTTTTTTGTTTATTTTTACAGCAGTGGAGTCACAAANCACTAACCAGCGCCATGATCCAGGTTTTTTTTTTTGTTTATTTTTACAGCAGTGGAGTCACAAATGCATGGGTTTACTCTATCAACAATAAACCGATGTGTTAACTAAGAGCAGAACATTCCATACTCATACTAACCACATGGTGAAACACTCACCGCTGCAGATTTTATCGACTGGAGAGTTCTCCTTCTTGATGATGAAGTTCATCATCCTCTCAAGAGTGTCTCTCTCTCTGCGCAGCTCGTCTGCCTCTTTCTCTAAGATGGTCTTTTGTGAGATCAGCTGCTCATTTTGTGCTGTGAGCTTGCTGAGATTTACTTTCTGTTTATTAACTATTATATTGACTACAGAGAGAAAGAGATGGAGAGTCAAATCATCAAACAGTCAGTCGCTCTTTTGGCAGATGCTGTTATCAGCAAAGGATTATTTCATTTCCATGTCATCTATACAAACATACATCTATACAAAACTGTCCTTGGTGGTGCATTCAAGGATGCTCCAATAAGTGATAACTGACCACTCTAACATTGCAACACTAGTCTGAGCAACATTGCTCTGATCAGTAAGGCAAAAATTAATGAACAGGACAGCCTAACATCAATTTTGTTCACTATAGTTTTGAAAAATACAGCATCAGTCAGACTTAAGTACACCCCTGTCTATTAGTAAGAAAAACAGAATTTTTACTTTCTGTAGGCTATGTCTAGCTTGGATAGCCATTTGGATCTGTTGAGTCTTTATTGTAGCACATTTAACAAGAACTGAAATTGGGAAAACAATTTCAACAAAATTTTTATTAACTAATCTTCTGCATGACAGTTTCACAAGTAAGTACACTCCTTACCAAAAATGTTAATATTTTATAGATCCACCATTGTTTGCCAGCACAGCTTGTAGGTGTCTTGGCACTGAATGAACTAAATCAGCATTTTAGTATTTAGCATTTTACTAAATCATATTTTACTCATTTTTGATTTTATACCTTAGAATTTTTTTTATTTTATTTCTCATTGTCTTCTAAATGTTCCTTTATTTTGTTGTTATTGTCTTTTAAATATTTTAAAGCATTTTGCCTTGTGTAAAGCACTTTGAATTGCCTTTGTGTTTGATTGGTGCTTTTCAAATGAATTTGCCTGAGCTTGCCTTTTTCAAGAAATATTTTTTCAGCAACAATATGCTTATTATGGTAATTAGTTCTGAAAATTAACTTCTACACTCAACAGATATTTAAGCTTACAAGGGACTACGGATGAAAATTAGCCAGCCTTGGCTAAATTTGGCATACCGTAAATTCTCTATTAAAAGCCAGAATTCAAATAATTGCCCATTTCTAATTATAGGTGGGAGACGAAGTCAGCAGGAATAGAAACAGTGGCCGGTTTCAAATAAAGGTCTGGTTTGGTATGTCTGTTACTGGTCCAGGCAAATATTAGTGTCTTCTGCTGCTACCGCTGCAATTCGAATGACTTATTAAATTATTTGAACAGCTTTTTTTTTTTCCTCCTTGAGCCCNCCGCTGCAATTCGAATGACTTATTAAATTATTTGAACAGCTTTTTTTTTTTCCTCCTTGAGCCCTCCTGACTTCCATAACCAAATGACAGTATGTACTTTTTAAATACCAAACTGCTTTAAAACCATTGCTAGCCATTGTCCGTTCTGCTAGAAGAAGGAAAGACCAGAGTCAGTGTGAAATAAAGCCATAAAAATGGAGCTCCTCCATGGCAATGAGCAAGTGAACGCTCCACTGTCAACACACCAACCCAGAAAAGTGGATAAAGTGGATGAAAATGAACCCTTATTATAGCTAATTCGAGGAAGCAGCAGTTTTTGTTTTTTCTTTTTTTTAAATGTAGTTATGCATCTATCAGTGGTATGACACACTGCAAGCCGGGTACGAGGTTCTTGTTTGGGTATGACATCTCACCATGTGTCCCTTAACAGCCATTGCAGGGAACACTGACTTAATGGCTTTTTACTGTGGTCAACATTCCCAGAGGATTTTTAATGGAAAACTGAAGGACACAAATAAACTATGACACAGCAGAGGGGAGTTTGGCAAGAAGCACAAAGTTATACATATATACAATGCTGTGAAAAAGTATTTGCCCCCTTACAGATTTCTTGTTTTTGCTTTTTTGTCACACTTACATGTTTCAGATCATCAAACAAATTTTAATATTAGACAGTTAACCTGAGTAAATACAAAATGCAGTTTTTAAATGACGATTTCATTTATTAAGGGAAAAAAGCTAT